>JAXGGS010438820.1:0-12273 GCA_035585475.1 Armandia brevis
TTTAATGTGTATATATATATTCTTGGATACAGATATGTGAAATATATTGCGTTTATCAGTTTTGCTAAAACGAATCTAACTAGTATCCTATCTTTTGAATAGACAATCATTGACTTCTTCAGACGTCTAAAAATAGTGAAATCCCAGCGGGACCACCAGTTATAAACGTCATCATTAGCTCGTTTTCAGAATTAGACGCTAGTGAAGAGGAACTAAATCGATATCATATCCAAAATGGTAAGCGCTGAGTAGCAAGTGATCAGGGTCAGTTGATGTTGAGTTGATGGAAGTGGAGAACCTGTGCATGGCCCTCGGGGGGAAGGAAGACCGGAGAGCCAGCCTTCTCTCACAGCATCTCTGAACGTAAGAGCAGAGCAAGTGGCCCTGAACATTGCTCCAACCTCCTAATAGACTCAACGATATATGACAACGATTTATGCGCTTGAGTTGACCTTTAATGGGCCGGCTCTGTCCAGTGGTAACAAATGACGGCTCTCCAGTGGACATGTGTATATATTCCGCTCTGATTTAAAGAAATGTTAGGGAGAAAATGGTCAAGTTATATCACTCACCCCAGAGGTTAATTTACACAGCACAGTATCTTTGTCGCCTCTAACCTAAAATATGCGCTCTGGAATACGCATAAAATTGAAATAAGTAGGTATTTGGCTGCCACACGCCGAGTCTTGTAATCTGCGAAAAGAACACAATGTTTTCACCACTGAAGAATACCTTGTCTGTACAAAGATTTCAATTAGGTCTCACAGTATCGAGTCGTCTGACTGCTTTTAATAATCGATACCAGCTGGTACACATTACGGTTTGACAGAACAAGAACGCAGCAATTAATATTATCTTCGCAGTTTTTACATCAGACGAAGTGTCTTGGTGACTACCAATAAGTCGATATTTGTTTGAAGTTTGTTCTGCGACACGACCCCTCTGACCCCTTTTGTTGTTAATCTCCGCGCTTTCTCAGCAATTCCGAGAAGCCATCTACTCGAGGTAGGAGGGCTGCCATCGAGTGATGCTGCCTCCTCTAAATCACGACAGGAGTTGTTTTTTGCTAGAGAAGAAATGTATGTGAAAGTATTTGACGAAGTGGTTCCTCTTTTTCCGGCTTCACCATCTGGCGCAATACATTTGAGCATTCACAGATTCCATCATCGCCGCAAATCAGATTCTGGTACCATGAATAAAGGTCGTTTGAGTTTTTACAACACAGATCTATAAAACGATACCAGCTTGGATATTTTCACTCAATATTATCTAACAGGACTGTTATTAAATCACTAATGTAAAAAAGCATAAATGGGCGTACAGCCACTTTGACACATAAATTTGCAGTGGTCCATTGGGATAAAGTGGTTTCTCGCGTGCATTTTTGGGCAGTATAACACCTTCGATATGGCTCCGTCCCAGTGCCACTACGGCCTTTTCGAGCACCAAAACAAACTCGCATCATTGGCTTTGCCGGTATAAAGTACATTTTTGGGAGCTTTGCATCTGAATGACAAGGTCGTTAATCATATGAAGTCTATCCAGTATAAAGAAACAATCCGCACTTCATCAATGGAGTTCAGCGTTGCTTCGGCTAACGACGCCTGAGATTCATATCAATCCAGCGCTGCTCATTTGCCCACCATGTATCCATGTCAGGTTTTACCAAGGGCTTAAACATCAACACTGGGCTTGTGAGGAGGAATAATAAGTGATATACTAGCCGGAAATATGCTCGAGTACTATGTATTTGTCAGAACCATATTCTGCAGGTTTTTACAACACTTGAACCTCTTACAGACAGTGCGTTTGATCAATCACGCATCAAGTTGAACATTATTTTCTTTAAAAGCATCCGCAATATTTTGTTACCCGCTGTTTAGGGTTATGATAACATGACCGCGTAAAAAAATTGTCGCAGAATGGTGGGCTGTAAATTCTTTTGTTGCTCTCGTATGTCATGGCTTTGAGTAAAATGTCATTTGTTGCCATGTTGGGAATCGTCAAAATGAAATTCTGAACCTCGGAGTAGATTCACAGCCGCACATAAAAATATCTCATTCGCTGTTGGAAGTTGGACGGGGTTTAAGCTTATTGAGAGCAAGGCCTTTGCAAGTTTAATACGGAGCGAAACCTGCCGGTATTGATATACTTGGACAAGGCTCTCCTGAAGCACATCTTAGGAGACCATAACCCCCTTCCATGCCACCTCTTTAATCCAAACTGGTGTGCTATCCATCGCCTTTAGTGACCACTTACTAATGGTATGACGCTTCAATGATACATTCGGTCCCTCTTGCAAGATAACTCATCTGTTGGTGATGCAGGCCTCCATTACGCCGACCGACGAACATGGGCTGCAATTTGGTGGAGGAGAAATGGAGTCGAGCACTTCCTGCATTTACCGAGGGTCCCAGCGGTTCTGTCGGCGCTCTTTCCTAGCCTTGGTGCCGAGGTACCCCGAAATCGAAGACAGACGGGCGAAAAAGGAGTGAATCTTTGATCGAGCGTGCTCTCTCCTTCAGCCACTCGGAGCGGCCAGGTGACGACGCGCAAGGTGACTCAGACTATATACTCAATATCGCCAGCTTTTATCATAATCATCACTTTCCCGCTTCAGATTCATTCTTCTTCTCGTTAGATCGTCGTTAATGAGACGAGTGACATTGAGATAAACGCATTCGTATCGCATTTGCGCTCAATAGTCGCGTCTCAATCATCGGATGTGTAATCAGACTGTACGTGGCATATCGTGAGCTTGTTTAACACAGACTAGGAAACAGACACGTCGTCTACTCGTCTTCGCGCCGCTTTCCTTCTTACTGTGCTGTGCTTTTTTGTTTCACCGAAGAACGTAAGTCTGGAAAATTCCACCACTAACAAATTCTCGGCCGGCCCGTGACGAAAGTGTCGGGGACATGTACATCTGCCAGTGTGTGAACCTGATCCGGCTGGATTGATATCTTTATTAGGTAAGTAGATGCCGACACAAACGACCTCGCAGCTCATCCTCTTACAACATCATTAGTTGTAGCCGTTTCTCCGGCATAAAAGTCGACGGGAATGTGTGTTGTGTGGCATACCAACAATCACATGGCTTATACATCTAAGTATTATTGGCTGTGCTGTTAGAGTGATGATGTATGGGGCAATAGTCGCTCCCCCAGTGGCTGTTAAAATAGCAAATATCTCCATCCACGATCTATGTCCCTTCTTTCTTCCTGCCAGACCAAACTACGAATGGACTTAGGGCAAAATCACAGCATGCGCATGTAATTTATGATGATGTTCGATCTTGGACTGATTATGTATCAGCGCTAACTCGGTTCCGGCTCACCAGTGATTATGATTGCTTGATAAATGGTTTGCTTGGGATAAGGAAAGCCCGTGAACAATTCGCCTTGTATATTTCATGAGACCCCTGGTTCTCGTGAAATGTGGTAGATCTAAGACAATATTGAAAACGCTCACAGTTGGTCGAGCACAGAACGGTTGCGGCTCGCCTGGAGAGAAGAATCGTGGGCGAGTCGTGACCGCAATAGCCGAGCTTTCCTGGGGGAACAGGGCGGGACCCGCAGTACACATGTAGCTCATTAAACTGGTGTTTAGGGGGAGGGGTGCGAGAATAGCCATTTTCGTCTCTATCGATATCAGACGGCCCCTGCCCGAGAAGAGCTGACAAAAGCTTCATCTCCATCTTTCTCTACTTGAACGGCGGGGGAGGCAGACCGGATAAAAAGCGTCTTTGTTCTTGTGGCTGTTGCCGGCCATCGTTGGGCAGATGCTTGGCAGGAATCTGGGGGGCCGCAAGAGCTTCCTGCATCACATGTTTACCAATGTGATTCACGGCTCTGTCATCAAATGTCCCTTTTGATCAATTGCTCAAATTGAAGCTATCCATCTTGAACGTCTTTTCACCTACCCTGAAGGTAATGCTGTGAAATATGAAAATACCGCCGCTCTCCTTCAGATAAATTTACTTGACGTGTATTCTCAGAGCGTTTGCCGACCGAGTCGCCCTTTTCCGGGCAGTTTGCTGAGTGGTGGGGAGGGGATGCTCTGGTTCGAGGAACTATAGCAGACACACATGACATGCACCGCGGTTTTTGCCCGGATTATATATAGGCTGATCTAGTGGAGCAGAAACTTACAAGGGTCTGTGGCGGCCAGATGATGACACAATCCGCCAGAGCGATATGTCCTTGGTGTGCCGCCGGCCGCCTAAAAAACAACATAGCCGTAAACGAATCATTCCATTCACACGCCAGGCATTTATCGGGTTCTGATTATTCAATTCTCAAAGATCTCCGGGGAATGTCCAATTAATTCCCATATAAATGACTAATTTGATCAATTGTTTTTTCCGCGATTTATCAACACGAGCCCCCACGCTCAAGGCCGGTGCGAGTTTCACCGGCCCGCCCAGGCCGGGGGAATTCTTCGCCGAGAATGATTTTCTGCTCGAGTTCAGCAGATGAAAATTCTACTCTGGTACCTAGCTAATGCCGCTCCATAAACATACTAATGTGGACCCTGTTTACGGATTATTAACCGGCGATGCCAGATTTGCACTCTTTGGGCTCCAATTTGTTGAATAGGCATGTTACCTCTAAATCTCTTACCGTGTTGCGGCGGGGGCCAACTATTGATTCTTTAGTGTCATGATTATATTGGGCTTTTCTTGGTTCTCCAATAGATCGTGTATTGCTGTGTGTACATTTCTCTAATGGGGGGCGACCTGCGCTCCCTGTGTGTGTTTGTTTAAAAGCCCCGGCTGACAGCACCCTCCGCGTGAGCACCATTGATTGGGGGATAGGTAAAGACATATAATGTGGGAGACAGAGGCACGCAGCCGCTGAGAGGAGGAGTACTCTCCACATCGTCGCCGGATTGATCGAGTGCGGACTTCTCTCTCTCTCTTTCTCCCCCTCTCTCCGATGGCGCCTCGGTTTTATGAGTTGTGAGTTCTCCCCAAAAGGCAGGGGGTGCATTGATTTCTTCCGCTATTTTGCTACAGACAATGCTAGCCCATAACCACTACGCGTGAATTCGGGCGTGGATTCCACCACACAATTCAAGGTAAGCTCGTTGAGGTGAGGAGTTTTTGAGAAAAATTGGTTTTTCACTCGATTTGAGTGGGGTGAGAGAGTTGGCGGTGTTTGTCGGGCTTGAGGGAGGGTCCCCCGTCCCCACATCCAGAGTGAGTTATCACCGCACAAGCTACGCAAAGTGCCAATGAAACCCGAGCTGATCTTCAAAGATCTGCACTGCCTCTTTCTTCACGACCGTCTATTTGAGGAGCTGGCTACAGAGGTGCAAGTTTCGCTTTGTTTGCGTGTTCTTCTATTGACCTTTCGAATCATGATGAAACAAACAGGCGGGAAAATGCTTGAGGACCTCCTTTAGAAGTCCGGGACCCGGCATCAATGCCTCGGTCGAGATGCCCCTGCTAACGCTCGGATATCTTTAAGGCCAAGTTGAGGTATGTGTCGACAGAGGTAATTCGGCAGGACCCAAAGGCCACGATCCAGGGAATGACACGTTTACCAGGCCTGTAATCATGGCGAGAGGATGAAGCACATCAGATTTTATCGTCACAATCAATTGTCACTTTAAGCTCACATCTCCTATTGTGAAATCGATTTGCCGGTAATTGCCTATTTGAAGAAGTGGCTTAACACTCGTGCTAGGTCCGGATAGCCCGCCGCGTTATTAAGCTTGGCCTAATGATGTCTGCAGTCTTGTTCTATCAATCCGCAATTTGTAATCCGACGCGCTAGGTGCAAGTCCCATTAGGTATCCGTCGGCCATAAGATGGGATGGGACCGCTCGAATACGGGCTAATGCTACAACTATTGTTTGCTGCTTGCAGAAAATTAAATTCGAACCGGCAGCGGGCAGGAGGGGAGGAGAGAGCCCAATTTGGTTAGGATTTACCAGGTTTGCGGAACGAGGAGCAGCAGCCAGAGCCAGAGCCTGAGGAGAGAGACCACAGCCATGGAAGTACCGAGTACCAGCATGGTGGCGGCCTACCTGGGGGCTCTTCTTCTAATCGTCGACCTTCAGCTTACTCACGGTAGGTGCTTTACAGACAGAGGAAGCGTAACTCACCCTAAATGCCACAGGGCCATGACCAAACTTACTCTTTTGTATGCCTGCGAAGCCTTTTACTACATAAACAAGCTAGCTGATGATTTGTTACTTTAAGTGACTAGCCCTAATAAGGCCAATCTGATCATTACCAAAACACTAGCCTAAAAGACTGAAGAATCAAAGCCTTTGTTCCCATTGTCTTCCCTTATTTGTCCCCTGTGATGTGTGACACTGGGCCAGATCTGTATAGTTATTGGGTAAACAGTCAATGACCTGCCATATAAATATCTCGCCTTTGACAAAAGCACTCCATTAGGGCCTGCTTTCTCTTTACGTAGAGGAAATTGTTGATGCCACTGGAGAAGGAAGTCGATAGATATTCTTGGAGAAAGATACTCACGAGGGGGAAGCAAGTGTTGTTCTGGATAGGAAGTCGTATTTACAGTATTTATTGACCCTTTCATTCACAGGCGAGCCTCTGATTTCCACCGACCAACTACATAACCACCTGAAGCATGTATTCTCCGAGTCGCGAAGCTTTCTGCAGCCGGACAAAAAGAAGGAGACACGCCGATATATAAAACACATTTTCAGATCGCTATCCCGACTCTACATCACCAACGTGGAGGAACAGTACTACGAATTCATGCACGAGGGGGATCAGGTTTGAATTATTGCTTTTCTATTGTGCCGATAAAAGCTCCGATAGATCATCGATAGGAAAGTAGCATTCTCGCCTCCGCGATTGTTATGTGACAAGTTTTTGCAAGCACTCAGCTTGTACGTTTGAGTGGTGCGAGGTAATCACGTAAATGTAGCGCCGTTCTATTGCCTCAGCTACCCCACCGCTGAGCTCTAATCAAAGCTAAAACTGCCATCAAGGCCAGTAAATAATCAAGATCGATAAACTACCCCCAATAGACTCGATGAATCACTCTTTATTCGAGCGACATAGTTGAATATTTTCTCTGACACTGTATCAACGCTTTTCTGCAGGTAAATGGGACAAATTACCTATGGATTTTGCCCGGCTCTCGCTATGGCACTTCCCAAGACCGCCTCCTGTTGGTAGGCGCTCATTATGATTCCCAAATCAACACTCCAGGTAAATCGAAGCCATTCTTCCGCGCTTTATTTACATTTCCTCATAAAAAACAATGGGTTATTGTTGCAGTTGTTTCCTCTCCCGATATCACCTTGAATAATTAATACCATCTCTACAAACATCGCACAAGGTGTAGTAAGAAATTCAAGAGGTTTGTCACAAAAATATGTGCCATCGTTTGCACGGGGGTATGATCGACATTTTCCCCTCAATAAAAGGCGCCATCGCCTCGAGTGCCTCTTCGTCATATCCAGTTTTCAATCAAGCAAAACTGACCTTTGGTGGGAGTGAAACTCAGTGATATCGAGTAGAAGAGCTGTTACGAACCGCCGTCTCCATTATCAGTCTGTGGCGACTGCTCTAGGATAATTGGTTATTTATCGATTAGGGGGGCATTCTTATCGTATCGATAATGGTGTGTAACTTCGCCTGAATACCTGGCAGCTCTGTCAACACGCCTAACGTGACGAGCCGCAACTCCTCGTCAAACGGCACAAAGCCACGGGAAAACCAGCACACAGACGGGCATGGGAAACGGAACAGCTTTTAATTCGCGCTTTCACGGGGTTTCTCTGCCGCATCACGCTTATCATTCATTCAATGTTGGCTGGCTAATTGGGGGTGTATGCATCTAATCGAGCTCATTCTATGTCATTCTGATTGGATCACCTTCTAGGAGTGGATGATAATGGTTCAGGGATGGCCGCGATGCTCGAAGTCGCCAGGAAGCTCAGTGACCTCAGCGGCTGTAACCGCAGGAACTCCATCGGCTTCGTTGCCTTTGATTGGGGAGAATTTGTAAGCAAATGTTACCATCTCATGCCTCTAACTCAAGCTTGTTTTATCGGGATACTAAATCTCACAAAATTGTTCCTAGATTCATCATAAAATTTAGCCATGAAGACCCCTATCTGATTGACTTGGGGGCTTAACTACGATGAGCCATACCGGCTATAAAAAATCTCAGAAAAATGTTTTATTCCGGCGATGACGCTTTGGGTCCCATCTCGCTCCCCTTCCTCATTCTGAGCATGTTGTCATTGTCGCTAAATATCCCGCGGTTCTTCTGCGGACCAGCAAATCACCCGGTAATCTCAACGAGCCTATTTGAAAAGTCCAGATTTACTATTCAGATGACGTTGGAATGTTAGAGCGTGATGACTTCTCAACGATCCCGCCGGCCGCCGCACAACCTATCATTTCTGTGAATCGCCGCCCGACTCAATGCCTCTTTTCCATTCTCGTTACAGAACCAGTATGGCAGTAAAGTGTGGCTTAGCGACTACTTTGTCCCCCTTCTTTTACGTCGGCTGCATTTAACACCGAGTGACTTTCAGGGAGCAATCATCCTTGATACGATAATGAACTGGGATGACAGGCCTGGCACACAAACTTATCCGCAGGATTTTGATCTGGTATGGGGTTTTTTTCTCCTAAGATATTCACATCTCAGATCATTCCGATTTTATCTTCTTCCTTCATTGCACGCCAAAGTGGTTTAAAGTAAGGAGGGTTTAGTAAAAACAGTCCCTCATTAATGGCGTGCATCCTCAATCAACTTTTGTCGCAGTATGGCGGAAAATCGGCGCATTTCCAGATTTTTGAGTAATCTTGCTCACGTGTTGTGGCTCTCATCATGGGCCTAATCACATCTGCATCAATTCTGTCGTGACACATCATCTGCTTAGGGTGACAGGAAGTCCTTCACCGGAAGGTTGGGGGGGAATTCCAATCCCTAAGTCCGAAAGGGACTAATTCCCTTTGAAAAGTACAAGATAATGTCATTCGTTTCTAATCACGCAGGCTTTCCCCGAAACTTACCAGAGGCTGAGAGCAAGCGACTTTCGTGGCAACTTCATCATGTTGAGTAATCGCCTGGACGATGAGGATCTAGCCCATGGCTTGATAAGAACTTGGGAGACTTTGCCATTAAACGAAACGTACCGGATAGAACAGATCTCTTTACCTGTATCAGGACGAACGAACAATCTACCTGATATATTTGACGATTTTCGTCGCAGTGACCATTACAATTTTTGGAATTACTTTGATCCGGTTACCACCACAAAGGGATTAAAAGCTGTATTTCTCACGGACACAGGTAAGCGCAGCTTTGTACTTTCATCGATGCCTCGGTAATTGTATGCTTATCTATTGGTGAATTATAATCCTGTAAGCGGCTAAGCAGTTTACATCGAATATCATAACTGAGCATCGGCCTTCCGGGACCTGAGCCTATAAATATGCAGAATGTGGGTCAGTTTTAGCAAGCTCGTATGCGCCAGTGCCACTGCGGACTAAAGGCGTGATCCACCAGAGTTCCCGATAATACCAACAATGCCGGCAGGCAAATAACGGGAGAAGAGCACAGGCTCATACTTGACATGCATGACTTTGTCCCGTCTCCGGCCGGCTTTGCGACAATTGGACAGAGGGAAGGGCGTTTAGCCGATACTCGCGGGGGGATCATGTCTGCTTAGCCGAGAGCACTCGACACAGCCCCTCATTTTGGTTTCTCTTTCCCGGCGCATGCTGGATAACTATCTTGGCTTAAAGATGCTTTTATTCTTCCCTTCCCATCTCTCAGCTTCCCAACATACCTCTGTCCAATTGCGCGGACAGTTAGCGTCGGGATGGCAATTTAAATTGTACATCTCCAAAGCGATTAGCATGCCCTTCTAGTCAATTCTAATCAGTTTCTTCTTTAATTAGAGAATCAATTTCGCTGGCCATTCATCGCCAGCAATGGTCAGCCTTATCTGGTCGACAGTAACGTGACTTGATTAACCTCATTTGCAGGTAATTATCGAGGAGACATGACCCAATGCCACCACAGCCACTGTGATGCGCTCACCATAGTCGACCACAAAAAGCTGGAATTCCTGGCCAAAATTACCGAGATGATAACACGCTACGCGATGGAGGTGGCCACGGAGAGAGACAGCGCCGAGTGCATGGGGTTTCCAGGTGGGTACATTCATGTGAAATCAATCAACCGATACTCATCCACCATCTGTGGTGCATGGTGACAAGCACTTGAATCCGCAGCGTCCCCACCCTGCCCTGCTCTTCAAGGCCGAGCAGGCATCAAGTACCCCAATCAAATGTAACGGTCACACCTACAGAATATGACTAATGGGTCGATTTAATCCAGGATTTAATCAGTATTACGTCACATATGACTGTATAAAAGCGCCTTTTGATGAAGTCGATTTGGATTTAAATGTCTGTGTAATGAGACGGAAATGTGCAGGAGTCATTGTCCGAGCTCATTATAGTATGACTACTCCATTAGCCTAATGCTTTAGTATGCTCCAGGCCAAATTTAATCATCCCCCTAACTCTTTCAGCTGACCGATGGTTGACGACTACACCCTTTCCATCTACAACAACAACCCAGTCCACACCTAACCCCAAGCCACAGACGTCGTCGTCAGCTGTGACATTCTATAAAAAGTCCACTACATCTATGTTTACACTGCAAATGTCCACTTTGATATTGTACGTGCATCTTTTTAAAGTAACTTAACAGTAAATTACTGACAAAAATAACTTGTAGCGTGTGAATTCCTGTAAGGACCGTAGTTTATAAATGTTTAATGTGCTAGTTCGCTCGGTTTATTTATAAGCATGCAAACGCAACACCTAGGGCAGAATTATTGTTTTTTCACACTGCTGTAAATTTTGTGTTTGTTTTACTCACTAGTGTGCTCATTTGTTGTATTCTAGAATAGCACAATTGTAGCTGGGTTTCGCTATTTTGCTTCTGTATATTCTAAATGCTACAAAATTATTGGCTACAAGCCATTCGTTAAACGTTGATTGTAATCATTGGACAAAAGCAGACGTTGCTGTATCTTTCACGTTTTATGATTGCTCAGCTTTGTGAAATGCCTCACCTCATTATCAAACCTTGTCATTTTGATATCACCCATTATCAATATTATATATTTTATAAGAAATAAACAACGCACCGAACATTGTGTTTGTTTCATCAACCGAACAATGCAATCTTTCCCTAATAGGCGAGACAGAGACCACAAAATCTTTTTCTGGCCCAAAAACGTCGCGAAGATAATCTTTTTACCTTGGGTTAATGCACAGTAAATAGTCGGAGTCGGTCCATTTGATATACACTTCAGTTATACCCAAGCGGTCGAACGTCGTCATAAAACGGGGCATGCCTCTCTTAAAGCTTCATTAACTTTACATGTAATGTGTCAACTATCCTATTAAGTCCCCGGCCTCCCTCTTGAAATATATCATCATCAATTATCATAGTCTCGTGGAATAGCTCGGTGATAATAGATGACAAAATGATGAAAGGCAGAGCTTTTCCATGGAAATACTCCGCACAGGGCTGAAATAAGTTAAATCGCTACCAAATGACGAGCTCATTGCCTCGTAAATGCTTCCGCAAAGAATATTTGAAATATAGCACATCCTACGTTGTAATATCCTATTTTAGCATGGAAGATTGGTGTTACCAACATTCATGCTCAAAGATGAGGAGAGTTGGCAATACCTTTAAAATCAATTACCCTTCATCTATCACGGAATCGTCCCTTTAATGCGAAACTTGACATCACTCGAATCTATTTGTTGATCATTAGTCAATCATCTTTCGGGTAACGTTAAACATTTTACAAAAACGGTCTTCATAAAAAGTATTGCTCTAAATTAACCAATGCGATTACTCAATAAAACATCTCTTGTAATTTGTCTAACAAGAACCTGAGACAATGTCACGAGTTTCTTCAGACAATAACGGTGCCAACTGCGTCCCTGACTGCGTTAAGCCTTGCCGGTCCCAGTACCTGATGGCCTACATGCCTCCTTGTTCGAGCATTGCTGTGGTGTAAATTGCCAAATGTACTATTTATCAGATAGTAGATCATATTAAAGGCAACCGTCTTGGGAATATTTAGAGCTATTCCGTTTCTATGGAATCTAGGTCACGAGCGCGGGAAGTGACAATAGCAATAAATGTGGCCATGTAAATGATAATCCGCCACCAGGAACTACAAATAGCTGCAAATGTCTGCGCAATTGCGATCCCAGTACGATTTAATAAC
>JAXGGS010438821.1:0-11926 GCA_035585475.1 Armandia brevis
TCTGTGTTAAGTGATTAGGAAAATAGCATGTTCAAAAGGACAGATTTGTTTTCATTTTGTCTTACAATCTGCTTCAACAATTGTCTTCATCTCACCAACTGCCACAGAACACCACCAGCCAGGAGAGCTCATACTTATCGGAACAGCACCTTCTATACCAGCTATGTGAGAATAAAGTATTGGACACCTTAGGATCCAATATTTGGTTGAAATACACCCTGCATCCTGGCAATGCTAGTAGAAATGCTGTGATTTCCAAACACAAGGACTAGGAGCCGTTAAAAGTCAAATTTGTTTGTTCAGACTTTGATGTACAGAGTAGCATTATGAGATTAAATGCAGCTACAATGTGATACAATAAATCAAATCAATGACACGGAAGAAGTTCCATCACATAAATTAATTTTACATGGAAATATTTCCTTCAAATCTCCATCAAAGTCCATCAAACTCCATGTAAAAATGGCCATTTCTCCATCAATTATTTTACATGGAATTCCGTCAAGCTACACGGAAAACCGGCCATTTCTCCATCAACTTTTTTACACGGAATTCCATGGAACTTTGGTGGAGTTTTGAGAGCCGGGAAGTCTCCTGTCTTCACTACAGTTCAACCCCTCTCTCCCCTCTTCTCCCCTCTTCTCCCCTCTTCTCCTCACCACTCACACTCACACAAGCACCCGCGCGGGCACTCCGAGATTCATCTCTGACAGATCCTCTCTCCCCTCTCTCCCCTCTTCTCTTCTCCTCACCACTCACACTCACACACACACAGATGCGCGCACACAGAGACTCATCTCTGACTGGTCCGAGCTCTCTCTTTCCCATATTTCGCCTCGCTAAGGGGACCTACCGCTCCTATGTTAAAACAAAAAAAAAACCTGCCGCACCCTCTATTTTCCAGGAAAATAAACACACAAAAAACCTGCCGCACCATCCTCTTCATAAAGTAAAAAGAAACCTGCCACCCCCACCCCCTTCTCAAGCAAAAAAAGCTTGAGAAACTTATCATTAGTTTTATGCAGCCTAAGGTTCTTTATTAACACATTCATATTTATCACGTTGTGCATGTATGTGCACATAATTTCGCCATTATAAGTCAAATAATCATGACATTTTAGAAACTGTTGGCAGCCTGTAAGTCGGGAGATAAGGCCAAGGTGGCTAGACTACTATCCGAGACATCCAAAATTAATGTGAACTGTAAAGACAAGGACGGGAGAACACCTCTCTACCTGGCGTCATGGCAGGGTCATACCGACATCGTACAGAAACTACTGACCATCAAAGATGTAGATGCCACAATACCTCAGAACAATGGATTACATCCGATACATGTAGCTGCTGAGTTTGGTCACATCAATGTGATCTCTCTCCTCCTCTCACACGGGATAGATATAAATGTGCAGAATAAAGCAGGACAGACTCCTCTATACTCAGCTTGTATGGGAGGAGAGTTAGCTACTGTGAAGTGGCTGATCAGTAAAGGCGGTGACACTAAAATAACCAGACACGATGGTGGGAATATGCTTCACGCAGCTGTGAGGAATGGTCGCACATCTCTCATACCGTATTTACTGGGTCGGGGGTTTAACATAAACACTCAGAGTAATGCAGGTTCTACTCCCTTGTCCGTGGCAGCACAGCATGGTCAGAGTTCAGTCATACCTATACTACTCCAGGCTGGTGCTGATCCACAGCTGGGTAAGAATAATGATTATACACCTTTACACTTTGCTACTCAAGAGGGACATCCTGATTGCGTGTCTCTCCTCATACCTGTCTCTGACATCAACAAACAAGCTGCTGGTTGGTATGGAGTCACTCCACTGATAGCTACAGGGTATCGTGGACAGGTAAAAACCGCCGAGCTACTTCTGGAAGCTGGAGCTGATATAAACATCAGAGGCAAAGGTAAAGATGTTTTATGTCAGGCAGCAGAAAACGGTCACAAATCTCTGGTGTCTCTGTTACTGAAGTATGTTGTTAAGGTAGACTGGGACCACAAGATGTCACCTCTAAAATTAGCCAAGGAGAAGGATCATAAAAAGATCATCAAGCTACTGGAGGATTACAAAATAAATCCGTCCAAATATAGAATGCTTGGAAAATCAGCATATGGCCTGAACAAAGCTATTCTGTCCAAACCTTCAGCAAAAGTCACCACAAAGTCTAGTGTAAAATGTGCAGCTTACCAAACAGCACTTCAGTTTATTGAGGCCATGAATTTATCAGGTAAATCCAAGCTATGTACCCTCATCTGATTATGTGTAATTTCAATTTGTATTGAGTGGTAAAATGCCTAGCGCTGTACACATGTATGCACTGATTTTGGTTTCAATAAATAATTTTCCGTCTGATGCGGTATATACTTGCAAACATTTCCCATGTTAGAATATTGTGACTTTTCTTTATCTATTCCATTTAGCCGCCTTCTTTGACCATGACCATGATGTTTGTTTCTGTGGGAAGTGTCACACGGCCAGAGGAGACAATCTTTACTACACCAGGGGAGATCCTCCTAAAGATTATGGGCTGGCAGTTGGATGGTGCAAATTCGGCTTAAAGTAAGATTTACATGTTGTAATGTAATATTTGATCCTATGACTTGACATAGGCCGTAGTCGCAAGATTGACATATACTTTTCCGTCATGTCTAAATATCACTTTTGGTTTTTAATTGCTTTAACCCATCTACAGAATTTCCCCCTTTTTCCTTTTGGTCTTCACAAAAACAATAATGTGGCAGGTATTTTGTTGCTTTTTGTCCTGAGAAGGAGGGGGTGCCGGATAATTTTTGTATTAGAATATCAATAAAAAGCGGGAGCGGGGGTTCATGCGGACGAGCCTGAGAAACAATTGATTAATTTTTGGGAGCCAAAAACTGCACAGTTATATAGGGCTCTTTTCATAGTCAATAGCACTTATGGCTACTTGCTAGAACACCAATTATACTATATAATTTGCTAGTAACCGTGTTACAAGTCAAATGCTCTCAGACCTGTCTGCTCATCCAGTTTTATCATATCGCCAATTACAAGTACAGTATACTCCCGATAAGTCGAAGTCGGTTAACTCGAATATTAGGTTATCTCGAACTTCGACTGCTGGTCCCAGGCCCTAGCATCTTTAAACCATACACAAGGCTCCCCCTAACTCGAACTTCGGCTGTGTCGAATGTTCCGATAAGTCGAACCTATATCGACATCCCCTTGATGTGAATTTTATGTAAACAACTATGTTTGTCTCGAACCTGTGTGCTGAACTGATTTTCACACATGGCTCAGACAAATCAGTAGCCACTGACGTGGCTATTTACAAGTTTTAGCAGCTTTTGTGTTGCTAAAATGACCCGATAAGGCACTTGCTTTCATATATGCAATGTGACAAACAATAGATAAGTCGAACTTCGGATAACTCGAAGTAATTGAGGGAGTCCCGTGAACTTCGACTTATCGAGAGTATACTGTAGTTATTAGGCCACATAAACTAAATTTCATGTTTCAGAAAACCCCTGGATATCGGTTTAATTTACCGATACAAAAATAAAATCACAATGGGCCATTCGCACGCCTGAATTTCTATAAAAAAAACTATGCGCCAAAAAACGCCACCTCCTAGGAGGAAATAAAACAAGGTGCTGTTTCCCCCCATCGACCCAAACCGCCAAAAAGCCTAAAATAAGTCAAATTAATGCAGAGTGCCAGCTCGAGCAATTGCTGTCGGAGCCCTAGAGAAATGGCATGTTTCCTTCCATGGAACTAAGGTGCAAAATGTGGACAAAATTTTAGAAACTGGAGAACTCTTAATGCCAGGTTAGCCGAACTTTTGTTTACAAACGCCAGGATATTCTAGTCAATTAATCGCATTTTAACGTATGAAGAAGAACTATCGCTTAATTTCCATTCAGGTGATGTTACCCCAGAAGGAGCCGAGCTCAGACCACCACCAGGACACTTTGACCCTGAATCACCAGGAATGGCTCCACCAAAAGGTTTTGACATATACCAGATTTACCTGTCTCCTTCTATCAGGTACTCGGGATGTGACGTTTATGCACCAAGATGGAGGTGAGAGTGATTTACATTTTTGATTTGCTACACAATGAATACTGAAATAACTTGTACTTAAGCAAGCATTAATGCAAGACCTTTTTACAGCTGGAAGCATCCAAAAAAAACCAAGGAGCATCATCTACATGTTGCCTTCCAAGTTCGAGTAAAACCAGGAACTTATGAAGTGGGTCCGGAAACTATTGGAGCTGGGACAAGACAAATCGATCCTCGTTTCCTTAATAGTGAACTGGAGTGGTCCACCAAGAGGAGGGGTGTGACTGTTCTGGTGGGGTTGCTGGTCAAGGTGGAGGGAATGGGAGACGAACCTGACTTAGACTGGTCTACACAAGTATCAGCTGCAACACCAGCTCTTCCACAACCCAGTAAGATATTTTATTTACTGTAGAACAATAAAGTTTATTGTGAATGTTTGTGATTATTGTTTAACATGTATGCGTCTTTGTTTATGTTGCATTAAGTTGACCCGTGTTTGTCACAGCATGGTTACCCCACCATGATGCGAGTGATGCCGCTCGCGGTCACGCCTGAGTGACCCGCACCGGTCAGATGTTACTCTAATGGGATCAACATAATTGGTCAGAGATCATCTTATCTCTATCACGTGATTCCCTGAAGTAACAACCAATATTCTTACATACCTATTCAAAATTTAAAATACTGTTAGTTAGCCAAAAACCTGAACACTTTGCACATTGTATACTTTCGTCAATGATCGAGTGTTATATATTTCGAAAAATATCTTGGACTCATGTTATTTTGCCTAGAATAACTTCAACAGGTTATGGGTCCAGGTAACCGATAGAACACTGTGTACGAGAATATATATGGAACCGACACTTTACCAAGAACACACTACAAAGTACCTGAGCAGAGTAATGTCGAACCAACAAGATGGGACAAGAGGACAAGTGGTCCATCAGTAGTCTTGATGGGGAATCAAACTGGATGACCTGGAATGTCCAAATGAAACATTTCTTGCTGGACAAAGAACTCTGGGGGTATGTGGACGAAACCGACAAGCAACCAGTTGATTCTACAGAAAATGAAACGCTCCATGCAACCTTCAGGAAGAAGAGTCCAAAAGCGCTGACAAATTATGCTGTCTGTGAGTACGGACATTGTACCCATTATCCGAACTTGCGAGAGTATGACGGAGGCATGTCAGGCTCTTTCAAACCAGTACAAGAAGAGCTAGCCGAGAAGTTGCATCTTAGGAAGAAGTACTTTTGCATGGACATGGTCGCGGGTGGAGACACCTCCGAGACATGTGTGACTTAACCAATCAAGAGCAAAACCGATAAGACAATTGGGACCGCAACCCAAGAAGGTAGCCTTTATATTCTAGACGGGCAAGCCAAGAAGCCAGGAGGAGTGGAAACCGCAAGTGTTGCAGTCAACAACGAAGTTGATCTCTGGCATCAGCGCTTGGGACATGCGAGTGTTGAATCCCAGGCTTAAAGAAGACATATAACAAGGCTGCAAAGATTTAACAGGAACTCTCCATGTTTATTGTGTACAACGGTGCATAATACAACTTGGTATTGGGTCAAATCTCCAAGTGCCGCATGAGTGGAAGTGCGCCATCTTATACCGGGTGGTGCCCACTCATGTTTAACATATTTACAAGGAACTTCTTCCTCCATCTTCTTGTGTGATCTTCTTCCCAAGTTTACGTCTGCTTTTGCGACGAGCATCCCTGGCACTAGATACCGTGCAAATAGTGGTTTCTTTGTGCATAGGGCGGATTATTTGGCACCTGTTACCCTGTGATGGGCCGGCAACAGAGGGTTCGTGGTTGACATGAACTGTTGATGAAGTTCGACGAGGGAAGCATTACGGGCAGCAATTTCTTTCATATCCTGCATCTTGTAAGCCTCCCCGCCCTGTTTAATGGTACAATCTGTTTCAAGCTCCTTCGACGACGATTAGGACAGGGTGATTCCTCCTTGACCATGTTGTTGCCTTGCGGTCTGCAACATTTTTCCCACCTCTTTATGCAGCGCGACAAGCCATATTACCACTAGACCGACTACTACAAGGACAGCTGGTATGGCGATAATGACATAGCTGTTGATTGACGGGTGAGATGGTACTAGTAGTCGTGGCAGGGTTGGAACATGGCTATTTACCCAATCTCGAAGCTTTTGACCAGATGAAGCTTGATCAGAGTCAGGCTCTATCAGATGGAGTTCAGGCATTTCTGGCATGTCAACATCTTACATGTTTAGAGTGGTATTGGGGAGCTCAATTTGTTCTGCATGTATGTCTACACTCTCCAGGACCCATCTGCCGCTCCCTTGTAGCTGAAAAGGAGCAAGGACTTACTGGTAGGTACCTGGGGGCCTCTCCAAGACAGTGACAGTGATGATGTGGCTGTCAATCTCGACCGCTAGGGAATTAGTCTCTGTTGGCTCCTTGAACCTCAATCTGCATTTTGATAGTCCACTGGGCGTTCCCAGGTTCAATCTGCATTCACATGGTAAACCCCAGTGATACATGAGGTCCTTCTCACATATGGCTGTTCCAATTCCTTTACACGCCTTCAGGAGATCCAGGGTACCGTCCTGCTCGTCATAGCCGATGAAATCGTGCAGAAGTAACTGAAGCCAGTTGCCCATTGGGTCCTGGTGCAGGAATGTTTCCAAGTGGTATCCCATGACTCAATTGTGCGTCATCGGGAGTTCCATAATGAAAGACATTCCGTCTTCGCTTTCCCACATAGCTTGGTTATGCGATACTACGGATCCTATCTGGTGGTGTGTCATCCCGGAACCTCCGCCTTCAGCCACACCTGATCACCTACATGGAACTGTTTTGCTTTGGCCTTCTGGTTGATTCGGTTATATGACCATGTACGGAGAACTAAGGTACAGTAAGTAGCGTTCTGCCAAGGTTGTCACCACTTTCTCGTTCTTCTAATCCAATATGGGGTAGGCCTCCATCCAGTTACTGCAGTGGTCAATGATGACCATCCCATACCTCATGTTCCTTTCCGTAACGGCGCTATTACTTGGTCAGGCAGGGCAGGAATTGGCCCCTCTCCCATACATTCCCTCTCTACCTCCCTCTTGTGGGCCACACAGGTGGCACACTTACCAACATGCTTGATGACGTCGGCAGACATGCTTTGCTAAACATAAGCCCCTCGCACCCTCATCAAGGTGCAGTGGGCCCCCAAATGACCCACCTCCCTGTGGGCTTTTTCCATTACCATTTCCTGGAATGGAGCTGGCAACAGAATTCTTGGCCTGACCTACGATTTGATAGTTGGGGGTCGCTTGCTGCAAAATCCCTTTGATTTCTATATTGTCGGGGCTTCTCAGCACCTCCACATCCATCTTCAGCTGCTTGGCTCTCAGCAACTCATCTTATATACCTTCGAATTGTAGTACTTCTAACATGTCCGTGCTAAGGGAGTCATTGTAGCCGGGGTAAATCAGGCTGGCGTGGGTGTCCAACACAAAAATTCCCAAGTCCGGCTCGACCTCATGTTGCAGCCAATTCAGGAAGTCAGCACAGATATTATGAACCACAGATATGTGTTGTATGGTCACTCTATACTCTGCTAGTAAAATGGTCCATCTTTGGATCTAGGTGTTCATCATCTGTTTGGTGAACAGAGCCAGCAGCGTTGTATGATCCGTATAAACGTTTACGCTTTAAGAAGAGCAACTGATTAGTACTCAGATGAGTACGGGTCATCAGCCGAGCAACAAGTTACAACACACTGGGGCAGCATGTACTTTGTCACATTCATCGACATGACACACAAGTCACAGACCTTGGATAGCACAGGACTACAGCCAGGTAGAGAGGTTGACTACGAGGAAAAGTTGCGCGTTTTGGGTAAGAATATACTGAGAGTGTTACTGGGTCATCCGGATGGAAGATTGGTGCCTTACACACTGGAAACGGGGGAGAGTTCACCAGTAAGGAGTTCAAGAAACATTTGCGCGACAAGGAGATTAAGCACGAGATGACCATTCCACACACTCTGGAGCAGAATGGGATCGCGGAGCGGATGAACAGGACAATAGTCGAGAAAGCAAAGGTGATGCTGTTCCATGCCGACCTGCCGAAAGGGTACTGGGGAGAAGCTGTGAATGTCGCTGTGTACATCACCAACCGCCTGCCTACCCAGGCTTTCGGATGGAACAACACTTTGTTAGAAAGAAGGCTGATCTTGAGACAATGAAGGTATTCAGGTACATCACATACACACATATACCCCAACTGCAGAGGAAGAAGCTTGACGGGAAGACAGAGAAGCTGTGTTTCGTTGGTTACAGTCACGGATCCCGTGGCTACCACTTGATGGACGAAACAGGCAGATGTGTAATCAACAGGAAAGACATCATCTTCAAGAAGTCCAAATTCTCGTTCAACTACACCCGACCTGCAGCCGTACCAAATGTGGTAACTGTCCCAACCTCAAAGACAGTAGAAGTTGCAAATCTGCCCGCCAGGCCAGCCACAAAGGAAGTTGCTGCCCTACCACAGCCAGAACCTGCACCGGAACAACACAACTGGCCTCCGAGGGACCAAGCTCAACCCGTCCAATATGAGTACGACCATGTGTACTGCACCCAAGAAGACACTGAACATCAAGCATTCATGGCCATAGGAGGACTCAAACCTAAGACCATGACTAAAGTGATGAAGTCTAGTAACGCCAAATAGTGGCATGAATCTGCAAAAAATGAGTATGAATCCCTGAAGAAGCAAGAGCTTGCCGAACTATCTAAAGGAGCAAGTGGGTCTTCAAGGCGAAGCAGGATGGAGAGGGAGAAACTGACCGCTACAAGTGTTGACTTGTAGCACAGGGCTACAGCCAGGTAGAGAGGTTGACTACGAGGAAACGTTTGCACTGGTCACGCGTTTTGGGTCAGTCCGAACCCTTCTAGCAGTGGGAGTCCAAAGAAGAATGAAGAGTCATCAGATGGACATCATCACCTAAAATCTGATGATAATCAGCATTTACGATTTGATCCTCCTTGTGGACGTTGTGGCACACCTGACGTGCCTGAAGATCGCCCTGAGCAAGAAATTTCACATGAAAGATCTTGGCGAACTCCAATACTGTTTGGGGATCAGCGTCCGTCAGACGGCCGACCCTCTGCAGATGCACCAGAAGCAGTCACCATGGACATGCTGAAGAAGTTTGGTATGACTGAGGTGTACCTGGTAAGCGTGCAGCTCATCAGGGGAGACGGTGTCAGCAAGCCTGCTGACAAAACTCTGTTTCAGAGTCATCTAGGAAGTCTCTTGTATGCAGCTGGTGCAACCCGACCAGATATCGCATATTCGGTCAATGCAGTAGCCCGATACACTGCAAATCCGTATGAAACACACATGACATGTGCTAAGCTCATCTTGAGGTATCTGAAACGAACCCAAGATCCCGCTCTCACCTTCAAGAGGAACAATGAATGATTGTCTACTTAGATGCCGATTGGGCCGGTAACAGGCATGATAGAAAGTCGACCTCCGGCAACATCTTCATCTTTGCTAATGCCGCCATCACCTGGACAGGCCGCAAGCAGACCTCGGTAACTCTATCGATAGTAGAGGCCAAATACATCACCCTTAGCCAGGTGACACAGGAAATTACATGGCTTTGTCATCTCCTCAGCGAGTATGGGACCCACATCTCCCAACCCAGCATCATGATGAAAGATGACCAAGTGGCCATCGCAACTGCAAAAAATCCTGTCTTTCATAATCACATGAATCACATCCAGATTAAATATCATCATGTGCGCAAAGCAGTCGAGACCAGAGTCTGGAATCTTCAGTACTGCCAATCCAAGGACATGTTGGCTGACGTCTTCTTATTTCTATCACCCCCAATGTAACCGCCAAATCTCCAACCCCCTTATTCGAAATTTAAATTACCTTTAGTTAGCAAGAAGCCTCGGAACACTTCGCATGTTGTATACTTTCGCGCCCGTTAATAAAGTATTCCGAAGAATATCTTGGACTTATTTTGTTATTTTGTCTAGAATAACTTCAACATTTACTGCTATCCACACTCACATAATTCTAACTAACGATATCCTCCTAGCTAGGTTTGGTCTTGTGATATAAACTTCAATATGAATAACAATGTTTGATCTAATAAAGTATTTATTACAGTGCCTGTAAAAGCAGCAGCGACCAAGTCCTCCCCCTTAGTGGGGAAAACTGTGGCTCTGCTGTACGACTTCTCCTTCTCACCAGCACCTGGTGTAAAGATTGTAGTAGAACAGGGAGACAAAGTGACAATACTGAAACAGCTGGAACACGGAGATCTTTTAGTTAAGTTTGCAAAAGTAAGGAAAACGTTTGTGATGCCCAAGAACTTTTTGGATGTCTAATCCATATAAACACGGCATTTGTAATATACACCATACATGTATGTACATATACTGACAGAGCTGTTACCATGTTATATATGTTCGAATCTGGCAGACATATACTGCTGTTATCCTGATGTTTTGCGGTCATTTCGTTTGCCGTTTTTTGAGCACTCTCTGGTGGAGTGTCTACTGTTTTATTCTATAATATGAAATCAATGTGCATTCAATCAGGGGAAACCACCCTGCATATTCTACATTTTCTGTAGCACATGGTTCTGATGCATGGTGATGGGGAAATATCAATTAAGGCTGATCAAAAAAATGTTAAACAGTTTCTCGGCTTAACACGACATTGTTTATAACACACTCTGGTAACAAGGGACAGTATGAGGCAGCTTATCATGGCGTTCCCATGCTTGGCTTTTATTTCTTCCTCGATCAGAAACATAACAAATTACTGTGTTAGAGTAGTGAGAAAAGGACTGGAAAGATGTTTGGATATACGAGACTTTACTGAGCATGAACTGACAGAAACTATTACGTTATTGCTGCACGATGATGACGTCACTAAGACAGCACGTACTGTGAGTAGCATACTGAAGAGGGAAACTTTATCCCGAGAACTCGCGGCCTCTAAGATAGAAGAAGTAATTGAGTTTGGAGGTGATCATCTACGTTCTGTGGCACAGGACTTAAGTTTGTTTGAATACTTAATGCTTGATGTACTTACTTTAGCGTTTATTTGTGGATCTTTACTTGTTGCTGTTTTTGTTGTCTTCATTTGTAATTTTATGTCATATTCTCAAAAGCAAACCAATTAAATCCAAAGCTGAATAGTGACAAAAAACCTTTCTGAATAAAATCGACTATAACTCGATAGTAGTTTTTAGTATCTATATGTTTAGTTCGGTGTCAGTGTAATTCCTACCAGAAGAACATGTTTGTGTAATGCTTGTTGGAACTCTTCATTCTTGTTGTATTTTAGTATGATTCACACGTGTAGTCTCGGTTATCGGTTATTTTATCTCTGGTTTATCTTGTCAATAAATAATTAATACTTGGAACTCATTTCCTCATAACCTAACTTAGTTGGGGAGGAAATTGTCAATAAAATGACTGTTGAGATAACCATGCAGTCTTCTCGGAAATTTTGTGCCAAGCATCACCACAGATAATCACCATAGAAACGTCGGGAGATTCTCCTTGAATAATAATCTAAAGCGTCTCCATGGAAACGCCCCGTATACACCTCGTAAATGTTTGTATTCATATCAAGTAATCTCCATAGAAACGTCGGCAGACGCTCCTTTCGTGTGTGCAATTATTACAGAAAGTAAATTATTGCTAGCTGATCAGTTGCGATGTTCTCAAATCACAAACGGAATGTTTTTAGGTTTTAAATGCAAAAATTAGGTATCTGATTAGACGCAGAAAGTCTGATCAGCAACATAAAGGCAATTAAAGACAAAGTTACGCTAAGCTCTCCACTGACCTCGGGTGACCTTGGAATGA
>JAXGGS010438932.1:0-11926 GCA_035585475.1 Armandia brevis
AGGGGTAGCAGGGTGTAACGGGGGCTCTGTGTGTGTCCCCGGGAGTGTGAGGGGCAGCAGGGTAACGGGGGCTCTGTGTGTGTGACCCGGAGCCCGAAGGGCAGCAGGGTAACGGGGGCTCTCTGTGTGTGACCGGGAGCCCCAGGGGCAGCACGGTGTAACGGGGCCTCTGTGTGCGGCCCCGGGAGAGCGAGGCTAAGCAGCATCGGCGCGGCCTCTGACAAAACATTTTTTGTCACAGCACACTGCTTAACACAGCGGTCTGACCATTTTGAAAAATTCTGTCAGATGCCGTTCTGAATGAGCGTACACGGCAGCGCGACATTTGAGGAGATATGTTTCTGTTAGCGATTGTGCATCGTTCATGCCAACTTTGATCCAGAATGATGCACAATCACTAACAGAAACATTACTCCTCAGAAAATATTTTGTCAGAGCCCTGTGTTAAGCAGTGTGCTGTGACAAAAATGCTCGGCCCCACCGTCAACACAAACATATGTCCTTCCACACTCGACATGCAGACTGAGGCCCCCACCATCAACACAAACTCATGCCCTCTCTGACTCGACATGCAGACTGAGGCCCCACCGTCTACACAAACCCAAGTCCTCTCACACTGGACATGGTGACTGAGTCATTCACCGTCAACACAAACCCATTTCCTCTCACACTCGACATGGAGACTGAGGCCCCACCATCAACACAAACCCATGCCCTATCATACTTGACATAGAGACTGAGGCCCCACCGTCAAAACAAACCCGTGCCCTATCATACTTGACATAGAGATTGAGGCCCCACCGTCAACACAAACCCGTGCCCTATCATGCTTGACATAGAGACTGAGGCCCCACCGTCAACACAAACCCATGCCCTATCATACTTGACATAGAGACTGAGGCCCCACCATCAACACAAACCCGTGCCCTCTTATATTCGACATAGACGTGCGTTAGTGAAGAGCGGCTTCACGGGCAAATCAATAGCAGACATGAGCGTGATCAGGTGCATGTCCGTGTCAACACCACTTGCCCACCGAGAACAAGTGTTTTTATTGGCTACTCAGAGTTCATGCCTTACTACCCGCAAATATTGTGCGATTCCTTTACCCTAAATGTGTTTGAAGCCCATTATATTATTAAACTATCATTTAGAGACTGTATTTGTTTCTGTAATATCTAACAAAACAATGTGCAAAGGTTGGTTTTTAAATTTCATATTTATTGTCCAGAATAAAATAAATTAATTAAAATTAGCCGGAATTGTCATGAGAAATATCTAAATATCAAACTTTGTTGTCAGTTTGTAGCCGTAGTACAATCAGCCCGATGGAACTGTAAAGGTAGTGTAAGGGCCGTTAATACAAATAACCAATGCGATCAGTTATCAAATCAACATAATGGCTTGTATACTGTATACGCGTTCGCCACTTACCAAAAATGGCAAAGTTGCGGAATCTTATTCCACGGTTCCCTTCGTGCACATGGATTCCAACATGGCCCCCTGGACTTCTGTAAGTCACATAGCTGGTGACAAACATTTCATCCAGATACACATCAACGTCTTTTCCTTTAATGTTCAGCTGAATTAAAAATCAAGAATTATTATTTGAATAGGTAGATTTGAATTTAAGTGTCGCCCTAGAGGTCTCGTGAATACCTTTAGGCTGAACCAGGTGTTTTTCCTTGGGCAGTTCTGACGCTTCTCACAATCCAGACGAAAACTAGCATACTCACGTCGAACGCCATTTCTGAATGATTGTCTGTATCCAGCTGCCTCTGCGCAACTACAAGGGAAATTGTACTCTTATACCAAATCAAAATTTTATGTGTTCAACAATACATATAATTACTTAGATGACAAACACACTTAAAGATGACAAATTCGTAGTTTTCGATACTGTTGGCGTTGAACGTCAATCCTGCCCATGTTTTGCATTCTCCAGGATTTATGTCAACAGAGATCCAGTAGTTGTTGAAGGCCTGATAGTACTGCTTGGTAATTGCCACAGCCAAGCTTTTTGTCGATTTTAAAAACAGTTCCGTTTCAGAAATGATTTCCAGAATACCATTGGACTCAACAAACTCTGACTCTGCCATATGAAACAAATATTCAATTATATACAACGCAAACTAATATTAAAGGTAAGAATTAATTTCTGTTCCTGAATGGCAAACATAAAAACTTGTGAGTACTTTTACTTGGAGAAATCATGCAAGTCCGAGGTCCAACAACTGGCATCGGCTTTGTGATAATACGGCTTCCTAGAATTGTAAATGAGATGAATAAAACTGCATACAATAATTGTGGCTACATGTTCAATGATTTTGTATGAATAATATCTACAATACAATCCGTACCTGTCAGTTCAGCATTTCTGAAGCGTATCGTGTTTTCGCGGCCATTTACCAGCAATACTCCGACATTTCCAGACAGTTCAAAATACGGGTCTAGTTCGGTAATAAATTCATCATTCAAATAGAGGACACATTTTCCCTCATAAACATCTAGTGCGACCTTGAACCATGTGCGTCCCTTTGGACTTCCGTCAGGCAAATTTCCCTGTTTGATCCTATTCGCAAAACCCTTTCTTACATAGCCGTATTGGTAGTCAAGATGATTGGAAGTTGGGTTCATTCTGCAAAACGATAATCGTTTCATACAAACATTTTGTAACCATAGTAACCATAATCGTGTGTGAGGATATTTGTTTATGTTTTATCACCTAAAATAGACATAGTCGTAGTTGTTCTGATCCTTCACATTAAAAGCGACACCTGGCAGTCCGTCCTGAATATTCCCGTCTTTGCCGACATGATTCCAGAGGTCAACTTCGAAGGTATAACTTTCAGACACGTCGGCATAATTCGAAGCCTGTTTATGGTGAACATTAATATAAACATCATTGCTACTAAAATTACTGCCAACCAATATGTCATAATTTCATCCTCTATATACGAAAACCTACCATGCAGAAAGCGTCGATAGGAAAGGTGTCTTCCTGTTTTCCAGTTAACGTGAAAACCTCATCGTGGCTTGATATAGAAAAAAGGTCACATCGAGAATCTGCCCAAGCTGCAGATAAATACATTAGCACTTTTTAAAACAAATCCAATGCCACTGTTACGCCATGAGAATTATTACTGAGTAATTTAGTCATATAATTGTCAACCATTTACGTACATCTGATGTCACTCAGTTCCACTGTTGTCTCCGAGTTTTCTTTTACATGATAAACGTCACAATGTCCTTCACCCAGAACTGTCGATGACAATGACATTATTTTGACTTAGTTTCTGACAGAGAACATGTACAAATTTACCATATATCGAGCTCAGTGATGAACTCTGACAAAACGCATTATAGTGAGGCAATTACGTCTCCTTTGTCGGACGGAAAGGTAACAAAACCCACCACATATCAGAAGAAAATATAAAATAACTTACCGAATGTCGTGTGAGAAAACAAACTCAAAGTCAGCAAACAGCTGAGGTTCACATGTGCGTGCATCGTGTATGTTACCAGAACTTTGATTAAAGTAAATTGCACCTGTGTCGAGGCGGATACCAGGGGAATGAAGATTTGTTACCACTTCAGATACTTGACAGGTATATGGTCATTTTTTTTGCACGAAGTTAGAATACATTTGTGATTTACTTCTTCAATATTCGGTTGAACAGTATAATTTTTATATATAGCATTGATTCATCGTATTCAATCAGCAACCGTAAGATCTATGTCAATAATCTGTTGGTGAATACACACAATAAACGAAATTGATGGTGACATAAATCTGACTTTTTGTGTAGAAGATGCCTTGATAGTTGACATATAGTGTCAATAACTTAATCTAATAAAACGATTTGAACTTGATTTACGTTATTTCAAGTTGTTGGTTTAGTCGCTAATGAACTAATTAACAAAATTTCCTTTTGGATTTACGAGCAACACAAACAACGTTTGATTATTTACAGGTTTATTACATTTAACAGCTTAATGATCATATAACAATCATTGTCTACAGTACAATGTACAGTATACTCTCGATTAGTCGAACTCGGCTAGCTCGAAAAGTTGGGTAAGTCGGGGATCGTCGAGCGCCGATCCCTATTCAACCACATCTAAACACATCGGATAAGTCGAACTCGGATGAGTCGAATCTTTCCATAAGTCGAACCTTATCTGGCAGTCACCCCTGACTCATTGCGATATATAATAAGTTGTATATATAACAGGTTATAATTCCCGGGTATAACTTTGAAACGCAATCCGCCAGTAGCAAATTACGTATGTTTGATCTGAGAATAAAAGCTTGCTATATTTTTCTTTATTTCAAAGGTCAGGCAACCAGTGATTAGACATTGTACAATGTATACAATCATGGAAAAAGTGCCCCTGAAATATTTAATATTAAAATCATCATCAACCCTCGGCTACCAACATGTCGAACATATAGGCCATCGGCCCCTCGAAGTTCGACTCGTCGAGAGTATACTGTAATATGTATAGAACCTGGTTGTATTTAGATGCATTTGAAGTAAACATTCTGTAATCTAATAATATCTGTTTTGCATATACAAATTCATTTGAATGAAGAAAGTATTGAATAGTATAGCACATTACCAGAAGGAGCCTTACGACTCTAAATATATTTTGCAGTAATGCGATAAAACATTCAAAGACACTGTATTGCCTGACCCGCTATGCTTGATCGAACAATTAATTAAGTATGAATCAGATTCCCATTTAAGTTATGTTGTTTCAAAGGTAAAAGAATAAGTAAGATAAAGATTTTCCAGGAGTTAGGAATATTATATGTTGTGGTATACATGACAGCTGCTATAAGATATATAGTGATAAATATAATGTGTCTAAACACATGTTATGACTTTGTAAATTTCACTTACCATATGGGAGAACGATGAAGAGCAGCAACAGTGTCATGTTCCCTTGTAAAGCCAAGACAGCAGAGACAAGTTAACTAAAGATGTGGCCATAGTTACATGAAGTCACTAATGTATATGCCCTGTGGTCATAGTGGTCATGGAATGACTAATATATATATCATGTGGCTATAGTTACATGGAGTCACTAATATAGATATCATGTGGCCATAGTAACACGGAATGACTAATGTAAATATCATGTGGCCATAGTTACAGGGAGTCACTAATATACATATCATGTGGCCATAGTTACAGGGAGTCACTCATGTAGATACCTTGTGGCCATAGTTAAATGGAATGACTTATGTAAATATCATGTGGCCATAGTTACAGGGAATCACTTATGTAGAAATTAAGTGCCCATAGTTACATGGAGTCATTCATGTAGATACCATGTGGGCATAGTTAAATGGATTGACTAATGTAGTTATCATGTGGCCATTGTTACAGGGAGTCACTTATGTAGATATCATGTGGCCATAGTTACAGGGAGTCACTAATGTAGATATCATGTGGCTTTAGTTACAGGGAGTCACTTATGTAGATATCATGTGGCTTTAGTTACAGGGAGTCACTTATGTAGATATCGTGTGGCTATGGTTACATGAATGCACTAATGTTGATATCATGTGGTCATGATTATTTGAGAATGATTGGTACAGAATAAATATGCCCACAGGGTTGTCATAGTTATTGGGCAGTTATGGCCCCAGATTTCATATGGCCATAGTTACAGTCGAGTGTTGGGTGTTGATATCAAATTTGTTTTGATGCAAATGTCAATGAATGAATTTTCATTCAAACACTTTTAATTGTAACTTAAGAGTTTAAAGAAAGACATATATAATATTGGCAATCTAGGTTAGAATAACGTTTAAAGTAGCAATTCATTTTCAAAATACATATCTGATATCTTATTATTTAACAGTTGCCTTACGGCATCTCCGTATCCACCTTAGACTATTTTCACGGAAACATATTAGTAATCAAATTGTATGAAAGCAATTTGACTTAATAAGACACCTCTAGCACTATCTAATCTTGCTGCTTACTAATGTCTTGTGTATCTCTGCAGTCGAACAAAGGGCATAAATATGATGTTTCAAACTCTTAATCATTCAGGCAGGTCTAACGACGATGCCAACATAAATATTACCACTTCATCATAGAAAAGATTCATAGGTCTATCTCTTATTAACAGAGCGTAATTGTTTCATGTGACACATTTACACAGAGCAGTGAATATTTCCTCTGGGACAGAAGGATAATCAGATACATTATAATCAAGCTAGTTATAATTAGGTAAACATATTGAATATTGTAATTTATAAAAACTGAACAATCACAGTCTGTTGTCTAATGAATCAATTTAAATTTCTTGATCAATCCGTTTTGTCAGTACAATCAATTTTATTGTAACAATGTAATTCTACCGATATGCATGAAAGAGTTCCAACTTAACACAAAAGATGTTAAAAGTATCTGTTTCGTTTTGATTAAGTATCAAAATAGGAATCTCAATTGACACATATTTCTAACAGCAATTTTATAGATTTCAAACTTGAAATTACAATACAACTAATCTACCTTGTTAGTACTGCAGCTCTCAAGCGAGCATTAGCGGCATGTTTTTAGAGATTGTATCTTAGTATTTGCACTGGAAGCAGAACTGGATAACATAAAGTAACGATAACATGGTGCAAATGGCTGATAGTTCTGCTGGTTATCAGAGGTTTAAAACCTACCCTCTGTACATAGTGCCTATTAAAGATCTCTATATAAATTGTCTACCTGATAGGAATTTGCCTTTTTGGGGGTTTCTAAACTAACTTCCCCCTATTTATCAGCTTGTATACTCAAATTTTGTTTCATCAGTGCATATATTTCTTTCAGACCAAGTTTTTCTTGTATTATTAATCTCTTTGAAACGCCTAGTTCTTAGGCTATCCCTACACACAATGAGGATAATTACTTTTTCTGTTTTTGCACTCTAAAGTTGCTTCATGATCAAAGAAACCTGATCAAACTATAGATGTTAATGATTATAATCGCCTATTCTAATATGTGCAGCATAATTATCAGTGCATTGGAAAACTAAATCTCAAAGCTGAAAAATATTTATGCTGGTCAATCGCCATTATTCATTTATTATTGAACTCTGACCTTCTATTTTACTTACATCAATGCATCAAGGATTCTTAGCACTGGTGTAATTATAAGACAAAACAGGTGTGATGTCAAGAAATTGTCATGACGATTCAAATGTCTCACAATATTATCACGCCTCACAACTGTTGTTTGAATGAAATAGGGTTTATCTGGGCATATTTGCATGTGTTAATGTATTTTTCTGTTAATATTCTAATATCAGCAATGGCTGACTACTGCGAACATAAAAAGGAAATTAAGACTGACCTTGAAGTTGACTTGGATGCAGAAGAAGGAACTCGCTCAGTGAAGCAGGATTCCTCTTTTGTTAACAAATCCATGCAAATATCCCAAGTACTAGCAGTTAATGATTCTAGTTGTACAAACATTGCTTGGAGAATGCGATGTGTTCTAGTATTTGGAGCTCAACCGATTATAGGAGCTATGGTTGTTGGAATTATCCTGCTTGCTCTAGCTCATTCACATGGACAAGGAAATATTAATTCATTTTACAAGGTTATGTATAATTGCTAACTAGAATATTTTTACTGACAAAAGATTCATTATTAACCAGCATTTACTCCGGGGTCTTGCATATCTGGATATCAGGGACCGCTGTGTGAGATAGGTCAGTAGTAACTAGGAGGCCTTGTAGTGGAAAATATGTTAGATTAGTTTGTATGAATATGGCAATATTCATGTCGCATTGCTTTACAAACTAAAAATCAAGTGCATTAAAGTTTGGGCTGTTGTTTGAGAATGTAACAATAGTATTAAATCAACATATTGTAAACCATTGTGTGTCATTCAGATGATCAAATCATAACTTTTGCTTATCTCAAGCTGAGTATATTATATACAGATATAAATTAATGTGCCAGTAACCCTTGTCAGAATGAAGGAACATGTCAGGACAAATTAAATTGGTTCATATGTGACTGTCAGCCAGGATCGGCAGGAGCTAGATGTCAAACGGGCAAACCTCTATAATCTGTACAAGTATCTGGAAACTTCTCACTTGTCCATGTTATTTAGCCATCAATAGTTGTTAAATGGTTACTCATGTTTTATATCCATAACTAATAATCATATTTATCTCATAAACGTTATATGCATGGTTGCTGGTTAATTATAGGACAAAATCACTCTCAGTGTTGGCTCATATCATAAATATAACAGAAGTATTAAACATATGGTATTGTACAAGTGGACCAGATAAGATTCTGCACATGTTTTTATTTGCAGATGTAGTGGATGATTGCGCCAGTAACCCTTGTGAGAACGGAGGAACATGCCAGGACAAAGTGAATAGATACATGTGCAAGTGTCAGCCAGGATTTGGGGGTGCTACTTGTGAAATTGGTAAATATTAATATTTAGCAAAGCTAGAATAATTATTATTGAAAGAGGTGAAAGTGTGTGATAATTACATTCTACAACACAGTGAATAATGATAAAATTAATATCTTAATTCTGGAAATACCAACATTGTAACAACTAAATTAAAGTTTGAATGTTTGTGTTTGCAGACCTAGATGAATGCGCCAGTAAACCTTGTGAGAATGGAGGAACATGCCAGGAAAAAGTGAATGATTACATCTGTCAGTGTCAGACAGGATCTGAGGGAGCTACTTGTGAAATTGGTAAATATTGATATGTAGCAAAGCTAGAATAATTATTATTGAAAGAGGTGAATGTGTGTGATAATTTCATTCTACAACACAGTGAATAATAATAAAATTAATATCTTAATTCTGGAAATACCAACATGGTAACAACTAAATCAAAGTTTGAATATTTGTGTTTGCAGACTTGGATGAATGCACCAGCAACCCTTGTGAGAATGGAGGAACATGCCAGGACAAATTGAATAGCTACATGTGCATATGTCAGCCAGGATATGAGGGAGCTACTTGTGAAATTGGTAAATATTAATATTGAGTAACACAGGAACAGCAATCATTAAGATAGCTAAATGTATGTAATAGTAATATTATATTATATATCTTACTTCTGGATAGATCTGCATTGTAACATTTGTTACACTATCTTAAAGTTTGAATGTTTGTGTTTGCAGACCTAGATGAATGCGCCAGCAACCCTTGTGAGAACGGAGGAACATGCCATGACAAAGTGAATGGCTACATGTGCGCATGTCAGCCGGGGTACATGGGGACCAAATGTGAAACAGGTAATTATTGATACTAGCTGTTGTTATTGTCGGGTATTGCTGGTAACCATTAGAAATCGTGCTAGGAGTTATTAAACCATTCCCTTAGAGTACCCCATTCACATAATACCAAGTTATCCACTGACACAACCATTCCCAGAAAGCTCTCTTACGCCACCCCCGACCCCTGCCCCTCTCCCCCGGTATACAATACACACCAAGTCATTCTCTGACACACACATTTCGTGGGCTCACCCCTCTCCCCCCAACCCCTCCTCTCGGCTTCTCCGCCTCTCCGCCTCTCCGCCTCTCCACTTCTCCGTTACACAAATGAAAATGTGTGGCCCAGTTACCCTGCATGTGTGACCCAGTTCCAATATCCATAGTACGGTATTACTTATTACCGTCCATCATACAAAACTTATTACTATTATACATACAATTTATTTATTTATTTATTATTATTATGTTTGTGGAACTACATGTCATACAAAAGCTTCATCAGCGCATAGCATTTTACACTATGCTAATTATATACATACACACTATATATATATTAACCTTACACACTGGCGATGACATATCGTAAACCATATCACGTGTCGAACTATAAATCATGTATATGATAATAATGTTCCATTGAAAATTGAAAATTGGGTATGTCTCGCTCCGGCAAAAAATGAATACATGTGGATACGGTCGAAGGGATAAGATATGAAAACTTTAGGTAGCCCCAGGTCCGATGTTAAGTAGGAGATGGGGAGTGTATTTTACACTCAGCCGGTCACAAATGTTTGATATTGTTGATGTATTCGATTCACATTGTTAAGTAGCATAAAAAGCTGGACGCGTCCCATATCGCTCTTCCTTTCCCGTATATCCGGCAGCCACTGCTAATCTTAAGGTTAGCGCGTCACTGGCAAACATTAAAACACGCTTGTGTCTCCCGCATAAGATTGCACTGTTGATTGCACTTCTTATTTAAGTCGTGCACGCATAGGTCTGAATGGGAGAGGGGGCCCGGGAGATTTATCTATATATCGTGTCGAGGGGGAGGGAGAACGGGCTTATCTATACTATGTCGAAGTAAATCCCGGTCCCTCCCGCTCTCACAGATACCCTGTAAACACCCTCCGCGCGCCTTTTACTCTCTTAAACCCGTGCGCCCTCTATTGCGCTTTTCACCTCCACTCCCGTGCCCCCTGTTATCCTGTATAACCTCCCATGCCCCTTGTTACTCTGAAAAAAAACCTACGCCCCATGTTACCTTGTAAACCCCCCGCGCCTCAAGTTACCCTGTGAAACCCCCCGCACCCTCTTATCCTAAACCATGTCTTATATGCATAAAAAAAAGCGGCCCTCGCCCTTGTTTATCAATATTGAAATTCCTGAGCTCAACAATTTCCTATTTTAACACCGGCGCAAATATTTCCTCTGACTCTCATAACAACCATCGGTGGACAAGACAGACTAAATGGTCAGAAGAGGGGCACGGGATTTTGTATATACAGATACGTGGAGAGTGGGATTTTTATATTAACAGATTCGGAGATTTGTATCCAGAAATATCATTGCAATCGTCAATTCTAATTGTGCTTCAATGCCTATCCTACAAAATAAATTGTGTGCTTAACATACGTTCCATTGAGTATTCGACAGACCAAAGGTAACACAATAGCGATTAAATCGGTTGCATTTGTGAAAGTGTGAGAGCTAACTTGAAATTACTCTGTGAGACAAATAATGCCGCATGTCAGCGGGGCAAGAATCGGGAAGGATGTACATGTATTTGACACCTATTCAACGTAAATGTGTGCGTGTCCACTACCTTACAGGCAACATGTTTCTAAAATCGGAGCCACACTTCCTCGCATCATGTCGACATACCCACCCGCTCTCCATAGTAACATGTTGTATCAACATATATTTACTCTAAATAATAATATATAGCCGTCTTAAATATCAATCGCTGATTATTTGCTCATATAGACATTGCGGTTATTAAAAGGCATTTATTTGCACTTGTGAACATGCAATCAGCAGTAGCTATCTCACATGATCAGAGGGAGCTTGATTATTAAGCCCTCGCAGCAGTCAGAGTTAGTTAAGTTAGTTCTTTGCTAACCTAACGCTCCCGTGAAAGCACTAACCAGTCAATCTAGCTAATCATACATGCAGTGGGTCCACATCCAGTATCGAACGATGAGTCTGCCATCGATCCGAAATTATAAAGTGCAATCTGCACATCGCCAGCCTCCATTTACCGAGGTATTACAAACATGTAAATTAGAATCACTCTTGTATCACAGTTGTATCTTTTAGCGGCCCCTGTTACACAGTTGAACCACCGAGGTCTAAGCTATCCCCGGCCGCTCCCTGTTACCTGGATAACTCCGATCATCATACTTTTATGAAGACATCATAAACCCCCGTCCTAAATTTAGCACCCGCTCGACCTCATAATGAAATATATCATCAGACTGCCCGCCGTCCTAATATGATATTACTATAATCACCCGCCCTTCTAATATATTATTTTTATAATCACGCCCATCCTTTTTGTATGATATTATTATATTCCCGCCCCCCCCCTATCCCTAGCTTTCCTAATTTGAAATTATTGGTATCACCCCTCCCCCTCGTAACATAATATTATTATAAC
>JAXGGS010439265.1:0-11921 GCA_035585475.1 Armandia brevis
GAACACTGAGGTTGACAATTGCGTTATTGGCATTTACAGCCTTGTTAGCACCTCAAAGAAAAAGTCGCGCATGCCCATAGGTGTCAAAAACCATTACAGCCCATATAGCAAATTCTTCTATATAGGCTGTAACAACCCGGTTAGCCAGTCCCTTCACTGATGAGGACCTGTTTTGTTCCAGTTTAGCGGTTGTGTTGTCACTAATTAAAGATGGTAGCTACAACGGACGTTAACATTTCATTAAGACGTTGTTCTCCATGGAATGTAAATTTGTTTGCGGCATTTATTGACCCTACAACTCCCTGTTCTGTTATACAGTACAATTTTAATGTACTTTGTCCTCGCACTGTTCATGCAAAGCTGTGCATTCAGGCATTGTTGACTAAGTTTACAACCAAAACTGATCAGTTATTATCAGCGAAGGCATTCAGCCCCAAGGAACGCTGGACTTGAATCAATATTGTATCATAATAGCATTAATGAGCATACTATAGGTACATTTTACGGTTCTAAATGGGTTTTTTTCCATTCCCTTCCTCACAGTTCACACCATGGGTTCAACAGAAGGAGGAGTAGAAAAATTGACTTTTAAGGTCGCCAACGTAAGAAAAGACCACGCACTGACATACATCAGTTCTGCTCAGATGATGAGTTGTATTCCATGGTAAGTCGACAGTTTAACTCTCTTTAACAATTAAGTTATTCTCTAATAAACTGCTGTAGGTTGTGTAAACTTAATGATCAGTTTGACCAGCACTGCCTCTATGGGCATGACCTCGCATATTGATCAGCCGCACCCCTTAGATATTTAATACCCTTTAATAAAATAGCATCCGACTGGTCCGATTATAACAACATATGTAATTCAATAAAGTTTTCATGAGCATGGTGGTGAAAGTCAAATTAACTTGACAGCTTCGAGGTTATTTTTAGTCGAAAGGAAAAGCCAAAAATGTAGATTTGTTATGTTTTTGGTAGACTTAATCAAAAACGTTATGCTTTCTAGCTGCTCTCGTATGTTGAGTTCATGCGTAGTACTTATAAAAGTGTCCACTCCGATATTTTATTTTAGGAAATTGAAGGTTATTGCCAATCGTGTTGCTGGCTCTACACCCCCCAAATCAATAGGAATATACATGTTGTGTTACCTGGATGAAAATTCTCAGTGAGTACAAGTTGGAAATTCAAACAAAGTATCGGCACACAGCATTGTGGGACATCGTCTGGATACAGTCCATGCAACGTTGGTTATTTTGTCATTTGTCTTCTGCAGATCTTGGCGATGTCGGGCAAAGTTCTCTATGGCGATAGTTAATCCAAACCGACCGTCGGCAAACCATACCCGCAGTAGGTTTACATAAGTTTGATGTTTTTATTTCATTATTGTAAACTTGAGGTCATTTTACATTTGACTAAGTTCGAAATTGTCCCAATTGTTCCAACTATTTCAATTAAGACATTCAAGAATTGATTTGATTGATTTGTGTTAATGGAATTATATTTTCTGCCAGAAATTGATAAAGTTTTCCACAACAAAGAGAAGGATTGGGGATTCATCAATTTTATAGATTGGAAGGTAGTATAACTTCAAATAGAACACTTGCACTTTATTGAAACATTGTCCATGTGGTAAATATGCCTAAACTTTAACAAAAAAGTGTCGTGGGCATTCCTATATACATATTGTAATTTACAATTATTACATGCTGCAATCTGTTGGTCTGATTGCATAAGCTTACATGATGTAGATCATAGTTTTGAATAAAATACAAATACAAAATATATATATTCTTTATATTTTGATTCCATATAACTCGGGCATGCCTTGGTTTGCCCATTTGTTGTTTTCTATTGTTCCATTTTACTCGGATGAATACCAACATGGGACTCGATATAACACGATATAATACGATGTGTACTATTCATACATGTTATTCATGTAATCGCTTAGAAATAGAGTTTTTCGTGGATTAATAATCGTTTATTTACTGGAGCTTATGAATAGATATGTAACTTTATCCCAAATTATATCACCTAATGTAAGTGGTAACGTTTTATTTTTCAGACGCTCAGTGATTCCAGCTCTCAGTTGATTGCCACGGACGACAGCATCACCATCGAAGCTTCCCTCACCCTTTGTACCCCCACAGGTATAAAGTAAGTACTGGTCTAAATACTTTCATAAAAACTTGAAAATAGGCTTCGGGCCCGGACCCTTTTTTTATATTTGAGCAGACATAGGATGTACCTTTCTAATTTTGACCAATATTTCCTACGACAGCCCTCGCCAGTGCGGATTGCTGATTTACTGTCGCTGAATGTTACTTAGATTAGAGTGAATCCCATAAATTCAAATTGTAACATGGTCGTGAACATTGAATGTTATTGTTTTCTAGATACACGCACACTTAAACAGTTGAAACTGCAGTTTCCTTACCATGAACATTCATTTTATTTAATGTGTTTGTGTTTATATAATTTGCAGGTTACCTCGAAAAATTGAGCGTGCTGCAGCTGCTACTAGTACCGGACGCCTCTCAACCGAGCTACAAAAGTTGTTGCTTTGCCCCATTTGTCACGAGAGTGCGCGAAACCCTCGTATCCTACCAGGATGTGGCCACCATTTCTGTCTGTATTGTCTGAAGAAAGCTTTCCCACTAGTCGAGGATGCAACCGACAATGCGATAATAAAGTGTGTCACGTGTAAGAAGGAGAGCAAAATGGATGGACGTTTTAAAGATCTACCGAAACCACAAATCGTATCCGAATTGATGGGGAAACTGGAGGAGGATAATACATGCAAACGCCCTAGGAATACTTGCCAGATTTGCATTGAAGAGGAGAACGCTGTCACACATTTCTGTCACACATGTTCCCAACAGATGTGCCGAGAATGTAAGAATCATCATTCCAAACAAGCGGTTTTTAAATCGCACCATGTCGAGAGCTTCGGCGAGGTTAAATTTTGCACTGTCCATGTCAGTCAGTCATTACAATTTGTGTGCTGGTCATGCGTTAAGTGGGCATGTAAATCTTGCCTAGTGAACAATCACGATCAACATGTTATTGCGGATTTGCATGCATTAGCCGAAGTGAATCGGAAACAAATTCCAGCATTAGTCAAACGCTTTAAGGCGGATAAAATGCTCCAACCGGAGGCTGTAAATGCCATTGAAACCACAGTTAACAAATGCGAGAAGGCATTTCGTTCAACTAAGCGTGAGCTTACAGAACTGAAAACCCTTCTGATTGGAAGTGCAGAGGCTTGTGATACAGAGCTTAAAAAGATTGCTTCGTCCGAGAAAAATACACTCACCAAAGTGGCTGTCTTCCAACAAACGATGAAAGCAAGACTATCAGCCGAGAAAACCATTCTGGACAAAGCATCCTCTTTACTGAGCGACAGGGGAGATTACCACGTAGTTAGTTCTGATGGTTGGACTGAACTCAACACGAAAATGGAGAACTATAAAGCAGCAGTGCCCGCCGAATGTGACTTACGACTGCCCGTCATCTCCAAGCAAATGCTAGGATTGAAAAAACTACTGACAGAATCGAAAGTTGCCCCCGATGTCGTTTATAAAAAGGCGAGACTCGCGCACCTGTAGGTATAAACAATCATTATTAATGTTCTTAATATTACCGCTGTTTTAACAAATCAATAAGCAGATTAACGAACGTTTATCTCTTTAATTGGACCAGGTCGAAAGTGCGCTGGGGTTGCCCGAATTGTCCAGACAAGAGACTGTAGGTAGACATTACCCAAGAATAGTGTGAAGCAGTAAATTACCCATAAATGCTTTGTTCACAACCGGTCCCAACCCAGCCTTCTCGGCGACGTTATGGCTAGATTCATGTTTCGGATATATCGATTATGTTTCGGATATACTAGACATTGAGTGCGACGATTATAAATTCATAAAACTGTGTGAATGGCAAGGTTACAGGATGGTGAATGAGTCCAATTTATTTTTGTAATTATAGCTTACTAAGTATATTTTTTACACTAACCAAACTGTGAGGAACTTTTTTCCACTCGCTTGAATAATTGATCACCAGACACCCAATGGATTAAAAAATAGAATTATCTCAATCAAACTACGTGTATATGAAAGTGAGATTTTCATCTTAAAGTTTGTCAAGTACTTGAACCTTTTCCAATAAGATCGAGCTATTGTGTTAACACGGTAATTAAGTTAATAGAAGACCCCCATGTTAATCGCAATTGTTGTCTCAAATTCACATAATACTAGAAAATTAGCAGTAATTTTAATTTTTACATCCATGTTATTAAATCAAACCTATTGAACTCTATAATGTAGTTGTATTCAACTGCCGGCAGTCCATGCACGTGACTTTGTTTATATATGTACAAGGTACATTTATAATGTTTATGTTCATGGCAAGGTACTTGTGTGCGAATTGTGCATTTCATCATTTTGTGGATTTAGTGTTGGATAATTTGTGATGAAAAATATACGTTGTATATACTGGGCTGCCTTTTTTGTTGTATTAAATATATAGTCCACATGTATACAGATTAAGGTGAACTGACACAAGTATAATATAGAAATAGCTGCATGTAAATTATCAAATTATCTTGATTTGGAAACGCCGTTGTTTTTCGTATATGCTACGGCGTACGTTTTTGTACAACTGATATGTACTTAATAGCAGTAGGAGTCTATGGCAATCGCTTTAGAGTGTTTGTTAGGCTAGTTGTCATTATTTAGAATTGCTTCAGATTCTATGTATGCAAACTTTAATTATTAATGATAGTGAATTAATTCGCATTGGTATCAGTTGATTCTTGTGTAGTGGTTATTCTCAAATTTACCATCTTGTTAACACATACTTTTCATTATAATTTTAAGAATCACAGTGATTTTTATGTTAGAAGGTGTAGATTGTTATCATAACCTTTTTGATTAACATGTAGAACCTGTTTACTATATGTTAATTTGTGTAATATTTGTATAAATATATTCTACATTATTAGATATATTTTGATATAGAAAGCGTAACTCACTGGACTTGTGATATGATACGTACATTAACACACTGGCTATAGGCATATTATATTATTTTATTCGCGTATGATTTGGAATAAAATATCGAATCCGTTTTTAATAATTAGAACTTTTAAGTCTAAAAGAAATGACCCCAATAAACATACGCGCATCAAGCATTGAAGATTAATCAGAGCAGACGTCTTAATATATCCGTAACCGGTACCCTCCGAATCGTGGCTGGGAAGGGGTTTGCGGATAACATGATTGTATGCACCGTAAAAAGCACAATACGTTCCTGTGGAATAAACATAAATTGGAATTGGAATTGGTGACTCAGTTCTGGGTTAGGAACATGGCACCGATGTGACTCATAAATGCCTGCCCACCTTACAAATAAAGCAAACACTTCCGAAAAACGGAAAACCTCTCCCTCACTATAGAACATATAGAAAAGGCACTTTATTTGCATGAATGTTTATTTCTATCATAGACGTGACAAGTGTTAACATTGTCCATTGAATACTATGTTTGTTAAAGAACATACATATCTAACAAATATCAGAATATATTTTGTATCATTTCATAATATGTGTAGCCGGAGCGCTTTATCACAATAAACATTTAAACTATATTTTTTTTGCAGTGTGACGGCCTACGAGCCTGACACGATTGTAAAGATTATCATACTACTTCAACTGCTAATTGTTTAGTACCGGATGTCTTACCCTGATTAATTAACGGATGTTGTACCTGCGCAGTAATCGAGCCAGGGAGATTCAAACATCATGGACGTTAACCCGTCGTTCCTAGAATTGTAAAGGCATAATTAGACGCCGAATATTGGTATGTTATTATTTTAACTTTATATTTAGTAATTATATTTACGCGCACGTTGGATGAAATCATTAACGAAGCTATATTTATGTAAAGTTTATTGTTTGCCCTGAAATCACGATTGATCAAGTGAGCGATAATGAAGAAATTAATTATCATGTAAACGATGACAAACTGGTAAAACTAGATTTACTATTTGGTGTTTTGTACCTTGTTGCAGATTTACGTGTTCACTACAATAAACTTCCACGTGCGCCATTTCTGGTTATCCTTGACTTCAACTGAAATCGAAGTAGACGAAATAATTATTTAGACACTTGAAGAAAGAAGTATTCTACAACAATCTTTAACGATGATCTCGACCATTAAATATTATAATTACTTTCGAAATACGCTTCTCAGTTGAAACCGTCACAGTAAATCACTACCATGTCCACTGCCGATACTTTGACAAGATCGGGTCATGTAAGTAAACGCACCCCCAAGTTTGAGGCCTTTCTAGAAAGTGCGCGGAAGAGCGCCACTGCCAAGACTCGGAAGGATTTAGCTACTAAGGCCAATGACACGAAGCTACTCCTCTCCCAAGAACAAGTAGACAAGAAAGATATACAAGACAGATACGAAGAGTTGATTAATGACAAGACAACATTAAACGACCTAGAACAAGTAGAAACTACCGAATTAGACAATGCCGAGAAGGACGCTTATTTTGAGTGCTTTGAAGAGGATAATACCGCTATACAAACCAGCACAGAAGCGATACGCCAATACCTGCTGCAGGAAGACGTCACACCTGGTGATAGCGTATCCCAGGTCGGTTCTAAAACGTCCAAAACCAGTCGTACCAGCCAGATAGAGGCCATCATCAAAGAAAAAACAAGGCTGCTTGAGTTAGAGATGGCAAAAAGGAAACTCCTACAAGATGCTGAATTTGCTGAGGAAAAAAGAAAATTTGAGGCGATGAAGGACGCGTTAGAACAGAAGCACAAATTGTTACAGCTCGAAAGGGACGTTGAATTAAGTCATGCAAAAATAGAAATCTTATCGCAATTGGGCTCCACTGTCAGTAGTAAATCCAAGAAACGCGATCTCCTACACGTGAAGATGTGGAAAACAAGAAACGGTATATTATAGAACCAGTAAAAACATCGTCGCCAAATAGAGGATACTTACCACCAAAATTTGATTACACACAGGGCTCCAGAAAATACCAGGATGCACCATCAGTGGAGGGAAACCTTTTGGAATCTGCCTTTAACAACCTAGCTGCTGCCATTGACCGAACATCACGACAAACTGCGCAGATCGAACCAGCGGTATTCTCAGGAGACGTACTGGAGTACAAGCTATGGAAGAAAAATTTCGTGTTTGGCGACGATGACAAGAAATCCATCTTTGAAAGTACTCGACACGATGCCTGAAAATCATAAATTACTTAGAAAATTACCAAGACGAATGATCGAAAGATGGAGCTCGCGAGTGGATGAGTGGCAGTACGGCAAGTCAAACACAGACCAGTCACATGAATACCCGCCATTCTTCGTCTTTGTGGACTTTGTTAAGCGGCAGGCCAGAATAGAGCTGGGACCTGTCAAGAAAATGATGCACAAAAACGAAATGTATAAGAAGACAGTCAGAGCTCACCTTACCGATGTGGAAGAAACACAAGAAGTGAACTGCTACAGCACACTGGCAAACGTAGCTGAAGAAAACTGCTTGCACTGCACCGGGAACCATCGACTTGTTGACTGCACACCATTTGCCAAGTTACCTGTAAAAGAGAGAGTGCAGTTGTCATACAGCAAAAGGCTTTGTAGGGGATGCTTACAAACAGGTCACTTTGCATGGGCCTGCAAGGAGCTGCAGAGGTGTACGCAGTGTCAAGGAAGGCACCATGTCCTGTTCCACGACGACTCCTTCAGGCCCAAACTGAGGACACCGCAGCAACAAGCAGAAGAGCAGCCTCTCAAGGTCGAGAAGACAGTCCTGTCAACGAGGGTGGATGACGACAATGTCACTGCTCACGTCGTAATCATGTATATCCATAACGCGAACAAGCCAGGTGTCAACAAGAAGGTGTACGGCGTCATCGACAACCAGTCGAACGCTTGCTTCATTTCCAAGAATATAGCATCAGCTATAGGCGCGGAGGGAAGGGAGACTCAAGTAGAGCTCCACACCATGGCAGGAACGGAAGATATCATGATGTTCAAAGTAGAGAATTTAATCGTAGAAGACAAGAAAAAGTCAATAAAAATCAAGTTACCACCTACCTTTATTCAAGACGGTATGGAAGTGAGCCATGAACAGATCCCTAAAAAAGAAGAAGTAAGAAAATGGAAACACTTGCAGCGCATAGTAAACGAACTGGAAGACTTTGATAGAAACATAGAAGTGGGTGTACTACTAGGACGCAACTGCTACGAAGCGACGAAAATGACTGACTTAATACCAAGCGAGGGAAATGAGCCTTACGCAGTTTGTACTCAACTAGGATGGGGCATAGTAGGAAAAATGAGTATAGAAGAAAACAAACCTAAGAAAACAGTATGGGTACACAGTACCGAGATAAAAGAAACAAGCCCATCGAAGTTTTTTGAAAAATATGCAGTCGACTTTAGCGAACAACATCAGGAAGGAAAAATGTCACAGGATGACATCAAGTTTATTAAAACACTAGAAAACGGACTCACCATCACCGATGACGGACACCTGATGTTACCACTACCCTTGAAAAACAGCGACGCCATACCAGACAACAGCATGCAAGCCAAAGCCTCGCTGAAAGGATTAAAAAGAAAATTTGACAAAGATGCTGGATACAAAACGAAGTTCGTGGAAAAAATGAATGCGCTGTTTCAAAAAGGCTATGCAGAGACAGCACCTGAAACGAACAAGCCAGGAAAAGTTTGGCACCTTACCTTCCACGGGGTGTTTCACCCAAAGAAAGTAGAGGAACTCCGGGTAGTGTTTAATGGTAGAAGAAAGTTCCTGGGCTTCATCCTTAACGACATGCTGCTACAAGGGCCGGACCAAATAAACAGTTTGATCGGCGTGTTCTGCAGGTTTCGGAAAGAGAAAATAACGTTAACATGTGACATAGAGGCCATGTTTTACCAGGTTCTAGTTTCCCCAGAAGACAGAGACTTACTCAGGTTTTACTGGTGGCCGAATGGAGACACTAGCTTGGAGCCGGTTGAATACAGGATGAAGGTCCATATTTTCGGAGCTACAAGCTCTCCAGGAGTGGCCAATCACGCCCTAAACAAGGTGGCTGAAAAGAACAAAGAAAAACATGGTGAAGAAGCCGCGAAGTTTATTGAAGAGGGTTTTACGTCGACGATGGCGTCACACCTAAAGATGACGTGAAAACCACCGTACAGCTCATGCATTCTAGCCAAGCAATGTGTGCTGAAGGGAGTTTTAATCTAACAAAATTCTCGTCCAACAACAAAGACGTCATAGCACAAATACCTGATGGCTGCCAAGCAAAGAACCTGAAGGAGATCAACTTGACCAAGGACAAACTTCCACAAGGATACACGCTAGGCATATTCATATGCAATGAAGAGGATTGTATCCGCTTTCAAGTTAATCTTAAGCAAATGCCACATACCAGAAGAGGGATACTTTCTACGGTTAGCCAGGTATACAATCCGTTGGGCCTGGCTAGCCCAATCTTGCTTGAAGGTAAACGACTATTGCAGAAGCTATGCAAGGACGGACTCGACTGGGACGCTCCTATACCCGATGAACTGCTGGAAACCTGGGACGAGTGGATTGCGCAGCTGAAAGATTTAGAGACACTAAGCTTTCCCAGATGTTACAGCCCGCGAGGAATAGAAAGCTCTGTATCACAAGAATTACACCACTTTGCAGATGCAAGTCTAAGCGGGTACGGTCAGTGTTCTTACCTGAGACTGAAGTACCAGGATGAAGAGGTGACGTCAAGCCTGGTAATGGCCAAGGCCAAGGTCCTGCCCAAACAAGCTGTAACCGTGCCGCGACTAGAGCTAGCAGCTGCCGTGCTGGCCGTCCGCACCGCCAGATTCCTTGACAACCAGCTGAAAATACCAAATTTGACACATCACTATTGGTCTGATAGTCAAGTTGTTTTGGGTTATATTAATAATGACTCTAAACGCTTCCATATCTATGTTGCCAACAGGGTGGCAAATATCAGAGAGTCTACAAACCCACAGCAATGGCACCATGTAGAAACGCACCTTAACCCAGCTGACTTGGCGTCACGAGGCACAACTGTAGCTGAGTTGAAGGACAACAAGCTGTGGCAAGATGGACCAGCCTTCCTGAGAACCAATGTAGACGCTTAGCCTGTGGGCAGTGGAGCGCTGATGACTGACGATCCTGAAATCAGAAAGGTACAAGTGCTGCAAACAGATGTTGTCATTGAAACAGTGATGTGGATGCGCAAGTTTGAATGATTTTCTACATGGCGAGGCTTGGTACGCGCGATAAGTCTACTTAAAAGTACAGCCACGTCTGCGAAAACTGGAAGATCAGAAGTAGTAAGCGAAGTAAAAAGAAAACAAGACAGCGAAACCTTCGTTATCCTTAAAACTCAAGAGAGCTACTTTAGGGAGGAAATACAGTGTCTGTTGAAAACCTAAGTTAGTAACAACAAGGAACTCACCAAACTACTGGAACAAGGTCGCTTACGAAAACTGGACCCATTTATTGATGATAAAGGCCTACTGCGAGTTGGTGGTAGATTCAAGAAGGGCCCGTGGGCTTACCAGCTTAAACATCCCTTGATCTTGTCTGCAGAATGCCACGTCAGTCTTCTATTGATACGCCATGTACATGAGTTGGTGGCTCATAGTGGTCGTGAGGCTACGCTTAGTGGACTTAGATGTGCCGGTTACTGGATGCTGGCTGGCAGGCGAAGAATCGACTCCGTGCTATGGAAGTGCGTGACCTGTAAAAGATTCCGAGGACACAGTAACAAGCAGAAGATGGGAGACTTACCCGCTGAACGTCTGGATGAAGTCCCGGCTTTCACACACATGTGTGTCGATTTCTTCGGCCCCTACAGTGTCAAGGTCGGCAGAGGATCTGTAAAAAGATACATCGTGATTTATACCTGCTTGGTAACACGTGCCACTCACCTTGACAAGGCGTACGGGTTGAGTACTGACGAGTTCCTGAATTCCTATCGCCGTTTCGTGTCCAGACGTGGAGCTGTCGCCACCCTGCGAAGTGATAGAGGTACGAACTTTGTAGGAGCCAGGGACGACATAGAAAGAAATCTAGACGACATTATGGATGAGAAAATCAAGAGAGCTCTTACCGACAGCAACTGCGTATTCGTGAAGATGAAGATGAACCCACCCTGTGCTAGTCACATGGGTGGGGTATGGGAACGCCCTATTGGTACCGGGAAACGCATAATCAACAAGTTACTACACGAACATGCATCCATACTTAGCGAAGATCGGTTAGACACAGTCATGTGTGAGACAGAGGGTATTATGAATAGCATGCCCTTGTCTGCGGTCGATACCAGCGGTGCTGACTTCGTGAAGCCCCTTACACCTAACATGCTGCTAACCATGAAACCTAGCGTGACGCCTCCACCATTACACAAGTTTGACAAAACTGACCTGTGCGCTCGTTGACGCTGGAGACGCGCACAACACATTGTAGACGAGTTCTGGAAAAAATGGCGAAACGAGTTATTGCCCAAATGGCAGGAACGCAAGAAGTGGTCCAGAATTGAAAGAAACATATCTATTGGTGATATCGTGTTACTCACAAATGAAGAAGTTCCTAGAATGTCTTGGCCAATGGGCATTGTGAAGGAAGTGGTTACTGGAGATGACGGCCTGGTTAGAAGCGCGCGAGTAAAGACGGCTTCTACTGAATACTTACGCCCTATCCATAAGATGATGGTGATTGTGGAGAAGGATGACTCCATCCCCGTCTGAGGAGCCTCCTGTATTAAGAAAGAGAAAATTTAGTAAATTTATAGGAGCCATGTGACGGCCTACGAGCCTGACACGATTGTAAAGATTATCATACTACTTCAACTGCTAATTGTTTAGTACCGGATGT
>JAXGGS010439598.1:0-11916 GCA_035585475.1 Armandia brevis
CGCATAAATCTGTTGAAATAAGTTTTAGAATGGTGTCCGTTTTAGCTACATAGATTTGCCTTCATTTTCATTTTAGTTGTGCGTCTTAGTTTGAATAATAAAAGAGTATTTGTGTGAAGGGCGTGCACTACATGTTAATTCCATTTAAAGTCGTAAGAGTTATGTTATCTTAACAATGAGTAAACTAATGGTATACATGTATAACCCTACCGTGCTGGTCAAACTTTACATAAAACACATAAGATGCGCATTATAAATTGCTTTTGAAATATTTGTTCTGCTGGGAACTTTTTAAATATTATTTGTTCTGCTTGGTAACAATTCAGGTTGGAGGTATTATCCCAAATTTTCATTCTGCAGGGGGGCATTGTTCAATGATTACATTGTGCTGGGGATAGAGTCCGCAAGAATGTTTTAATGAATTAGATGTTGTTATACACTCTGATTGCTGCTGAAAAAAAGTACAGTAATGACCATATTCATGAATATAAGGTGGTTGGAGGCTCCCATATTACGACTCGTGGTACAACATACTTTAAATATTGCGTGCATGTATCAAAATTTATTCTGTAGATAAATCATCACTTATATCGGCTACAGGCGAGTTATGTATATTGAGGTATACATATATGTTGTCGAAGGCGAGTGCTTGATTAATTATTTTATATTCCTCTCTCGGATGGAGATGATGTTTCTTGAGATCAGGCGAATTGTTTTAAATCTAGGGTAAAGTAAAAGTTAGTTGATGAGTAGTTCTAGTGGTTGTCAAGTGATGTGTGCTATATCACCTATGTTTGTTATGGAGGAGTAACTAACTGGGTTCCACATGTCTCACCCTCACATAATGTCGCCTGTGCACCGAAGCAACATTTTGTTAGAGCTGTAGAACCAGGTTAGGGGTGTTAATTAATTACCCCTCCAAAACAAACAACAGTGTAGTGGCGGCAATAATATGAGTTGTGTCCATGCGAGGCGTGATATACACATACTGTCCCCGGCGTAACAGACAGCTTTTACCTCCTGACGAATGTTACCCCCGGGTATAAAAACTGACTAGCCGATTGTTCCATGCCTGGTTGGATTTTACCCTCATTTAAACTCGCATTATATTCAAAGTCACGGCTTTTAAACCCGGGAAAGTCTGGGAGAGGGAGAGTGGTTTGGAGAAGTGTTCATCCCCACGAACGGAATCATAAATTTGCCGGCAGATCTCGAAATCACTCGATGTAACAACCAGCTCTAGCTCCCTGACTAGTTGTATTACTATTTATAAATATTCAACCAATAATTCATAATACAAAAATGTCATTTTATGTGTAAAACTTTGACTTTTTGAATTAAGAATGTCAATTTTAGTTTCTATCTTTTTAATTAGTTACAAAATAAACAAATTTATTCTGTTACCAATTTAAATTTTTATTCAAACAACTTAAGTTGTTGAAGTTATTCAGGCAAAATAACACAAGTCCAAGATGTTCTTCGGAATACTTTATTAACGCGCAATCATTGACGAAAATGTACAACATATGAAGTGTTCGGAGGCTTCTTGCTAACTAAGGGTAATTTAAATTTTGAATAGGTATGTTAGAATATTGGCGGTTACTTCGGGGAATCACATGACAGAGATAACATGATCTCTGGCCGATTACATTAATCTACCGGAAGTAACATCTGACTGGTGCGGGTCACACAGGTGTGAACGCGAACGGTGTCACTCGCATCGTGGTGCGGCAACCACGCTGTGACAAACACCGGAGGACTATCTCGACATAAACAAAGAAGCATATATGTTAAACAATAATTATCTCAAACATACAGGGTAAACTTTATTGTTCATTATAAGTAATGTTCTTTTTCATTGTTTTAAGTCTTAATAACACTGAAATTGAATTACTGAAAGATTAATTATCGAGTAAACTCGGCCTCCATTGATGTAAGTGACTCACTTTAGAAATATTTATAATTAGCGCGAGTATGCACTCAGACCTACATATGTGTGTATAGCAATAGCAGCTTACTGTGGAAAGTCGGCCGCCGGAACAAGCCGCTTTTCATCAATATGCTTACAGTACATGTCAATTCAAGTTCATGAATGTACACGGCACATATTGAATTACTTTTGATTGCTCTTTCATTTGATTATATGTTTGCATTTATATATTCATACGAGTCCCTCTTATTTGATTAAGGACTAATTTTCGGTATGGAAGTGGAATATGTCATAAATATGACACAAGTGATCCATCCCCCTCTCGATCAGCTCATTCTCACTGAAAACTATAATAAACCATGGACAGACAGAAACTTAAGTAAACACAATCATAGTCTATTCGGAATACATAAAAAAGAATCACATCTATGCAGAAATCTATACGGCTTGCACAAAGTACTTGTTGTTGATCGATATGCAAATCAGAATATAGACAAGTCAACTAGTATATACTAGGTATCCCGGCATACAGTACTTCGTCTTTTATCAGCGCCAAACGTTCATGTTGAATCATATTCAAGCATATGCAATAGTGTTAAGGTGTGTCCAATCCAGTGAATCAATATGAATAGTTCAATTATAATTGCCGGAACATCGATCGCCCATTTTCACATGATCCATTATATCAACTACCCTCTTGACATGTACTATTGGTACAATAATCATTGCATCAATAACTTATGGTATAATTATTTCAATTCATTCATTGTCGAATAATATGATTGAATTAACCAAGCATCGCTAAGAGATAAATATAGGATGTTATACATTCAACCATAACGGTAGTATTTACTGGTTTGTGAAGTCACGATACATGTGACATATTAGTACAACTTAAGCCGAATTCATATAAAGTTGTTCACTGCCAGCGTCAGTTGATATCGCATGTACCCACTGTTGAACGCCCTTTATTTATTCTTAAAATCCAGACTTCTTAAATCACTCATAGCTCTATCTACATCTGAGGAGGTACCCTTTATAGTCACTCGATCAGTATGTGGGTCAAGCGCCACGCAAATCCTCGGGTTATTCAGCAACTCAGTCACCTGAAGAGGATATCAATAAGACATGTGGCTGTAGATTATATTATCACACCTATGTAATTGGAATCAGAAATTGATATAATGCACTAACATGGTTAACATACCTGATTTCGATATTCTTTTTTTCGTTATGCGCAAAGGGAACTGTTTTGCGGTAATAGAGTTCAACTCCTTCCGTACCAAATCAGCAATATTTTTTGAGTTGGCCCATATTTTCACAATTCCAATAGTATCGGGTATATCCCCTTGAGGAGAGGATTTCGATTTTCTAAAAAATCCTGTTTTAGAAGAAGCTCCTTGGTCGATGTATCGATTAATGTGCTCTCTGTACAATGATTCACACTGGGTATCTTGTTCGGCGAGAACAACTGAGATAACTTTCAATGAAAGGGATTTCGCATTACTGATTTGTTGAACCGCCTTTGCTATAGCTGATGCAGCAATTTCTATGTCTATTGAACCGTTCGCTGTAATGATTTAATTATACAAATTAAGGGATATGGCTCATGCATATAATTTACAAGATCAGCGAAATGAGGCCAGACGCAATTCATATTATTTCGGCGTTAAAAACAGATTATGATTAAAAACAATTCAGGCTCTACAAATCCATATTTTGCCTCTGTTTTCATCACCTTAGTTATTGTGTCAGTAAGCTGTGCCATGTTAGACGTACCTAGTCAATCAATGATCTATCGGTTCATACGGATATGGATCATGACCATAGTTAACATACCTTCTCGGGATGGTAAATGTCCTACACTTAAGGAGTCCGCGGCTCCATCATTTGCCGTTTGAAAGGCTAAATGCAGATGTTTGTCCCAATCAGTTTTAGGTGGTTTCATCACCATCAACCTCTCAGCTTTGGGTAGGACGCCTTTCAGTTTTACTTGCACCACGTTTGTTCCATCGGCAAAACCTTGACAAAAAATCAATTACACGTACATGTGGGACCAAATGATCAATTGATAAAAGCAATTCAATTTAAACTGAACTCACCAGCAGCTACCTTGGATTTCAAACTTTGCCCATATTTATTCATCAAGGCCTGGCCATCAGCACCTAGTAATCATACAAGTGTAGTATCCGGGGTCTGATTACGTACATATAACAAGCTCGATTTGTTTTTTCAACTCTCCATCTTTATTCGGTACATCTCGTAAATTATATCTACAGTTGCGGCTCGACTAGAAGTTGCACCTTGTCGCCGGATTATTCCAGGGACCCGGTGGCCATTCCGTTTGTTTGGAGCACTCACCTGGTTAAGCTGCCAAGTGTGTTGACAGCCGCCAATTACCCAAGATGAGGGAGTGATCAGTACTCAACTGAGTACAGGTCATCAACCGTGCATTTTACACAGGCATTAAACAATTAACTAACTTGGATTTGGTATTCATGATATTACAGCAATCCTTATTTAATAATAATATAATAACAAAAGACCAGTATGAAGTGTACTCTTCACGATATCAGCATTTATAAACAAATTGGATACGCACCACACAAAGTCCCATCTTCAGAGGCAAAACAAAGTATCACTTCTGTCTTTGTATCATGCAACATTTCGCGTTTGATGTCAATCAAAACTTTCCCGACTCTTAGTCCTAAAATATGAAGTGAGTGCTGAACTGTGGCAGTAAGATGTAAACTACGTAAATATTATAATGAGGATCGTATCCATACCTTCTGTAGAGGTTCTAGGGCCAGGTTTCAGAAGCTGAAGACACACTCCTTTGCGCATTTCTTCTGACTCTATAAGGACCCTGCCTGGTTGACTAAGCAAGAATTCCACTTGGTCAGGGACAGGAACAAAATCAGCCATTACTTTGATACTGTCCACTAAGATTTGTATTTCAGATTTCATTGATTCGTTCAATTCATTGTTATAGCGCATGCAAAGTCTATTGTGTCCGTAGGAGATCAAAGCACATTCACTCTCATATTTCTTTTCGATTTCGCACAGTTCCTTCATGTAAATCAATTGTACAGCTTTTATCGCCGATCTATTGTTGCTGATCAGGGACTCTTTCAAATCTATCCATGCTGTTTCCTTTACAAGACGAGTGAACGAGGGCATGATGAATTTTGGAGCTGCTACGTCGATGGTAGGATTTTCACCATCAGTATTTACGTGAATTTCAACAGGGTGTGGACATTTTCGTTTGAACGCAGCATATTTATCCTTCCATTCTTTTTTCTTGAACGCCTGAAGACTTGTCTTCCGCGTCTTCAGTGTCTCATCTGAAAGCTCGGCAGATAAAATACGACAAGCCACATCGAAGTCATATTTAGTGAAACCATATACATTCACTCTCATATCAGTGCAGTCTACAACTGCTATACAGCCTTCTTTGATGAATCTATGTTTCAATTTGCTTTCAACATTGTTCAAATGCAATAAACGGATCCTAGCAGGAGAGCATGTGATGGTATACTTATTGCTTTCGAAAGACGTTTTGATGGTCCCCATAAACATCTTTATCTGATCGAGACTTTCCCTTGTACTTTTGATGACCACCTTCATTTTGCTTAGTTTGATGGATGAATCTGGGAATCTTTGTTGTATCTGGTATTTTGCAAAGCAGATGTCCAGCATTCTTATTTCCAATGCGCTTTTTTGCTCCTTAAATCATGTAAATCAAGTGTTTTGCAAAATGACACAAAACACTAGAAATAACATTGTGTTGAATAACAGAAATACAACAAAAACATATTCATATGTGTGTTTCAAAACGCAACCTACCTCTACCTCCACGAGTTTCATGTTTGTCCACAATTTGAAGGTTAAGTCAGATGGTGTTCTGAAACTATTCGCTGAATTAGCTCCGAACATTTCATACTGAGGTCGGATCTTAAAGCCAGTTCGTTCATAGTCTTCCACCCTCAGCAACAGTTGCTTGACATCTGAAAGTTTGGAATAATTTCAAATGTCATAAGAAGATATCAGCAAGAAAAACACAGTTTATTTCCAGTTTGTACCTCTTCGGTCCGAAAATGATATAATTGCCGTTCTCTCGACGTTTTTAATGTCTATTGATGTGATTGACTGAGCGTGCGGCTTGAGTGTATTTCTTATGATGTCATCAGTAAGTTCAATTCCACTGCTTATCTCAATAGTTGAAGGAACTTTCAATTTCTCAAATGATACAATTTCCCCATGGAAAGGGAAATCCATATAGTAATGTTTAACTTCATTCAGGTCTGGAATGATCCATATAATTAGATTATTGAACTCATATATGGCCATAAAACTTATAGTGGTCGATTGATTAATTTATTCCTGGTCATATTGTAAAAAAAGTATACCATTCGGTTGTTCTTCAAAAGTTACTATGACATTTTTTCGATTCAAGTAATATTCCATGGTTTTGACTCGACAATGGCTTATATCAGCAATGCACTTCTTTAACTCGGTTGAACTGTGATATTTTGGGATTCCCCTTAATAGAAACTGATTTTTAATGACATCTCCCTGCAGTTTTGGACAAGGGCGGCCACCTGGAAGTATAGAGACCGCGGATCCCGGCAACAGCATTTTGACGCGCTCACTTTCAGACACCTTTTTGGCCACTGTAAATGCAAGGAAGATATAAACATAGCTGATTAACTGCATCACATTTAAAGAATATTGTCATCACAGATAACAATAGAATTGAGCTACCGCTCGGGTCTTTGAATGATATGGTAGCTGTGGCTGCACTGTAATGAATAAATATTTCATGTATTGGTCCACCAATGTCCACAGACGAAAACATTACTCTCAGTTGTTCTTCATTTGTTGAAGCCGGGATGGGTTTGATTTGGACCGCACATGTAATTCGTTTGTATTCATCTTCAAGTGGGATGACATGCAAACTAAAATCTTGCATTTTTATATCTCCACTCTTGCTTAATTGCATCATTTCATCCAATGCTAAAATGGAAATCTCACATCAATTAGTACACCAATTTGTAATGGGGATCAACATACAATATGAAAATATAAGATCAGACTTCAATTCAAAGATTAGGAGGTTATTTCAAGGTTTTACCTTTTTCCCGATCTAACGATATATAGGCTTTCCCTGTCCCCTGATTAACTGTCAGCTCTTTTACATTTGCTTTCATCTGGTAAGCAAGACTACTCCTTATATCTCGCTCAAAAACCATCTTATCTTTTGGTAAACCTATTAATTCAAAGGAATTAACCTTCCCAACGAAATCATATATGGCACCTAGTTTTGAGTAATCTTCACTTGTTAAACTTTCTTGGATAGTGAGTTCATCAGGCGTATCATAGGATGCGTCATCTTCCTCCTCTGACTCGTGGCCTGCTATCGGGACCATGTAGCTTGCTGTACTCGATGATGACATCCGTGTTGGGACAGGAACTTCTAATGTTCGTGAAATCTCAGGTGTTAGGAAACCCTTTGGCTTATCTGGAACTGCAGGTTTTTTCTTCAAGACTAGGCTGCCGGGCTTCTTTTCGGTCCAACTATCCGGATGAAGCCTATTACGACATTCACGTTACACATTTGCAAATAAAACATAGGTGTCAAACACCAACTATTTTCAACATTGAATAACATAGGCGGCATGAATGTTAGTGAGCTCAATTAACTATTGTTGTAGCAGAGTATTAACAATACACCAGTCATAAATAAACACGTTTGGCTTTCGCTGAGGAAGAGTACGATTTGTAGTATACGGACTAAACCAATTTACAGATCAGTTGAAAAATTCCACTAATGTAAGTGATTTCTTTTTATATAACTAACCATGTTTCAACTAGTTCTGCTAGAGGCCTTTCTGCAGGATTAAACACGAGGCACCATCCCTTTGTATTGATGACGGTTTCATGGCATTTTTCATATAGCGCTGGATATGTGTTTGACTTCATTGGTAGAGTTTGGGTGCTCAATAATTGATGAATCACATCTGGTAGCTCTTTTTGTTTATGGCCCGATTTACTTGAGATCGTCCGGTGACTACCTGCATAAGGTTGCTTCAAATCAGGATTTAGTAACAAAAACATTACCATTCCTAGAGCCCATACATCTGCCCTTTTCATGTGCTCTGCATTGTCGCTTTTTACTTCTGTCCAATCCTGCCCGCGCCTCAATCCTGGCTGCAGTTCTGGGGCCATGTATGGCAAGGTGCCTCTTCTCAAAGTTGCAATATTTGTGTTGGCGCTATTTTCCAAGTATGATCTGGACTCCCCAAAATCAGTTACTTTGCAAAGGAAGGGCTTCAACTGATTGTTTCCAACCAGGATGTTTGGTGGCTTGAGGTCTCTGTGGACGATGTCTTTGCTATGAAGATAGGCAACCGCGCATGCAACCTGATAGGATATGTTTTCTATGAACTTGTACTGCTTTTGAAATTCCAAAACCGCTCCATCAAGTTGATGTAGCGTATCCAAAAATTTACGAAGATCGTGGGTTTTGGACATATCCGTAGGGCCGTCTGAATACTGACTCCAATCGAAGACCATATACTCGCAATAAATCGTCATTGGGTTTTCCCAGAACCCGAGGACTGTGACGATATGATTATGTCGGACCTCCGATAACAGTTTCAACTCCTTCGCAAATTTCTGAGGAGCATTAACCGACTCTTCTGCTCGTGTTAACACCTTTGATACAATTTCACCTAATCGACAAAGAATAAATAAAGAATCTGATAATTTATTTGCATTAGGAAAGTCGTTGTCTGACTTTCAAAGTATGAAAATATGTAGAAATAAACACAATTTATTAACACTTTGGACACAATTTTTAAAATAGCGTAGCAGGAATTAGCGTTGTGTTGAATCGATGCATAGTATCCATTATAAAATAACCCGCTATGATCAAAATCTGGCCTGCTTATGTTACCTTTATTCTGGCAAGCCATCAGGTCTACCTTCCCAAAGCTGCCTTTTCCTATCGGTCGCCTGAACCGCAGACTCTTCGGATCAATTCTCTCTAGTTGTAAATTAGCGACAGCTCTAACAGGAAGAACGTCTTGGGGCAACGTAACTCTCCTCTTGAATTTCATCATTGGGGGAGAATCCATCTGAATGATGTCAAGGAAATTTTAAGGTGCAGAGACGATATTGTTTGAAACTGCGAATATAAAACTCTTATTTTTATATTTTTTTTATATGAAAATATATAAATGGTCAGGAAGTGATAGATCTGTGAAATATGACGGAAAATGAATTCAATTTCAGATTAGGAACTTATAACAGCACAACTATGCATTACTGGAATATTACAAGACCGATAAGTTGACATTAATAGTCAGATATAGGATAGCTGTTTCAAGGAATCTAAATATCGATGGGCATGATAAACATTTATGGAATAAACTATTTGAGTGGTTATGTAATCGGAATCTAAACGATGCATGGAATTCAAATAAAGTCTAATGTTTACCCATGTTTATCCTTATAGCAATAATTGGATTCAAATTGGTCCGTTTTAACAACGCAGTATGTTTATGTGCGTTATTTAAATATAACGTTCAAATACCACACACCAACCACTAGACAAATCAAATTATCAAGCGATGGCAATTCTAATATTGGACTAATACCCTTGATCTTGTTCGGTGTGTTCAATCATGTTACTTGATTGGAGTGGCAAAAATGCACACATCTATATTTGAAATCCTTGGTGAAGAGGCAGTTTTGGATACATTCGGGCTGTTATAAACTACGTTATGTTTGAACTTCCTTATTTGCCGAAAGCTATCTCTTCCGGAATCAAAATGGTTTGTTTAAAGACCTTGGTTGAATGGTCGGATTTCTGCAGACTGCAAATGAGCAGCTACGGCTTACCCGATACTAATATAAACAGCCCGTTTTCAGGCACAATGCCAATTACGTTTATGTATTTTGTCTTGATTTACCGACATTGTTTTTGTTCTAAAGTGTGTTTTGTAGGACAACTGGTCATCATGTTAGTGTACATTTCAATCTGACAATTTTGTGAAATATATACGTGCCAATATGTGTACTCTAGGATCACTTTCGACCAAGATCCGAACGGTATCATCGCTGCTTGGGCTCGTTACAACAGCTTCTTTTAGTGCTGCTCACTGTCTTATCATACAATTTGTTTTATTTCATCACTTTTTAAGATCCATGCAAATGATTGCAAACATTTAGAGATTGTATTGAAGTGGTGTTTTTTCTAGGTGGCCATCTCGAAAATGAACATCATCAATGTATTCTCCATCAAACTTAAACAACTCAGGTCTAGGAGCATGAAACTAATGTAGACTTAACAATAGTTTTGTTTGCCGCGATAGTCACAATCCTCTAGGAGGTACAGCTTTGAATCAGGGCATTCTCCTGAACAGGATGTTGAACAATAAAATATATCGTCGATGTTTGTAACATTTGTGTATTGTTTAACATGTATGCGTCTTTGTTTATGTTGTCACGGAGTGGTTGCCGCACCACAATGCGAGTGACGCTGCTCACGGTTCCACCTGAGTGACCCACATTGGTCATCTGTTACTCCTGGCGGATTGAAGTTATTGGTCAGAGATCATCGTTATCTCTATCATATGATTCCCCGAAGTAACCACCCAATCTCTAAGGCCCTTATTCAAAATTTAAATCACGGTTAGTTAGCAGAAAACCTCCGAACCCTTCCATGTTGTATTACTTTCGTCATGATCGCATGTGAATAAAATATTTCGTAGAATATCTTGGACTCTAGAATAACTTCAACACAGGATGTTTACAATTGGCTATGCCTAGAATCCGGCAATGAATTGCATCCTAATTCCATGATACATCCAATTTAAAGCGGTCGTTACACGTAAAAAATTTGGGGATTAGCAACACATCGACAATGTCACCTCCTTCAAGAATATGGTAAAGAATAAATTGCATCAATAGCAGTCGAGGCAATATGCCAGTAGCTGCAGGTCTTCGAAAACATTACTACAGGAATGGTTATTGAAAGACATGGGAAATGCCACACCAGCCTACCTATATAAAATAACTGACAGAAGCATCAACACCGCCCTAAGCAGCATTCGCCTAATAAGCCATCGCCTTAAGATTGAAGAGGGAGGATGGGAAAAGAAATGATGGATGGACTGTTTTTGATGTGGCATGGTGGAGGACAAAGAACATTTTCTGTTCAACTGTGACAGGTACAACGATCTAAGGTCACACTTCACCCCGGAGGAGTTATATGGCATGATACTCTCAGTCAGTTTTCCCGCCTCCAGATGCATTCGCTGTTCTCGCTGGAGCTGGCCATGTTCATGCTTCACCTGATGACATCTTTCCATTGTGGTCACCAGGTCGGATAACAACACCTTTTTCTTAACAGCATGGAAATTGGCCTATATGTTGTTCTGATTTTCATACATCCTCATGATTGCGCAAGAATGGTCTTGCAGATATTTTTGTGTCTTGTTTTCCACCGCTACCATTTGGTTCACGGTGGTTGCGAGCGTGGCTGTCTGATGTTTTAACACCTCGGTTTGATCAAATCCCTGTTGGACTAGGTCCTTCAAGGAATCGATCTCACCTGAGGTGGCGACCCCGAACATCTTTCCTAGTAACCATCCTCCCTCGTTGAACAGACTGCGCTTGTGTCTGACCTGCCTTCTCTCATTCCTCCAGATCTCCCTCAACCATCTCACTTTAAGGAGCAAGTGGTTGTGCACCGCAGGTGGGATCGGCATGATCGACTTCGCGTGGTTGGCCACATAATTACCCAGCCTCTCCATCTGGGCAGCTTCCTGCTCCAGAAAGGTGTTGAAGTCATGATCCTTCATTACGATCACGACCTGCCAGCAACCATCGATCAGTTCTACCGTGTCCGTCTTTGTAATGTGCAAGCCGTTCATCAACGGTGTCACACTCACTTTGTTAGCGGACACCACCCCTATCAG
>JAXGGS010439709.1:0-11913 GCA_035585475.1 Armandia brevis
TTGCCCCCCCCCCCCCCCCGGGCCCTCTCTCACACACACCCACATACACATAAACTTTTGATATTAACAGAAACAATCCTTATTTCAGAAAACATATGAAACGAAGATTTTAAGACACAGTCCTCCACTATCGAAAATTGCATGCCCAAGTCTTCCACATTTGGGGAGATCGCTGAGGTCAGCCCGGCCAGAGTGCAATGGAAAGGCCTCGCCTCGGGGGAACCGCCTTCGGGATTACGGTATCCCCTGCCACAGGTAAGATATATCAACAATAGGATGATGATATGGCGTGCTATATTTGACTATCCTGCTCATTAATCTAGAAGAACATTTATCAAATTCACATGTTGATCTGTTTAGGGTAAATTGTGTATTTTATTGAAATTTTGGTAAACCGTGTGCTCCGATTTCCACCGTCTAATAATTCCCAACATCTTAAAGAGTTCGAACATATGAGACATCAACGTGACGTTAGGTCAGGTGCTATGTACTACATTTTCATCTGCATTACAAAGTTCATTGCATGAACGTAACAATATTATCGTATCGCGTGTAAAGTAAGTAAGTTCAAATTCAATGCCACGTTTGGTGGAGAGGCACGGGATTGATTTGTAAAGGTGGTGCAGTTACAACGAGCACCGATAATCGATTATAATACTTATTTATCTGCACTCTGTTTTACGGTTAACACATACAAGGGGGGGGGGGGGGGGTAACAGGCTTAGGGATATAAGGAAATAAGGATGCGAGTGCTAGGCTACGGTCGCAAACAGCACCTCGTGTTGTATGAAAGATAAAGTTATCGAAAACAACTTAGGTCATTTGCTATATAGGCTATTGCCCATGTTACTCCGTGATAAGAATTGGACTTCTCGGTCACATACAACAAGTCTCAGCGGTTGCATGCGCTTACGTATGACGAGATTTTAATTTTTCGAACGTGTGGCGGTCATTCAAGTACATTGTCTGTGTGACATTCCTACTGTCACAAATATGCTTGGCCTGGTTACGGAATAATACAATCAACACGCACGTGCATAATATATATATGATTAGGTCATCCGGCGCACGTTCGCGTTCTTATATGCTAATTAAGACGCATATATATTAACTGTTTTTAATATTAATGAGCGCCCTGCTAGTGAATGAATCAGAATGGCACCGGACACACTGATAGACAGTTCATTGTGTCCGTGGATCTTCCATTTGTGTTCACGCTACAATCCATGAAAATGGGGAATTCCGTAGGATTAGTTGCACTACTTGTTATGGTATTAACCAAATATGTTTCCAGTCAAACAGGTGAGTGTATAATTTTGGTTTTGATATTGATCTCATTTATTGCAGTCCTGGTGATGTCAAAGAATTATTCTCCAAATTAACATGTTGGCTACACCGGTGAAAGCTGTTTCTATCTTCTCTCTTCACGAACCTATATTTTTTACATGGTTTGACCATACAAGTGAACGTATGTAGCCATACTAACTTAGTAACAGCATCCAACAAATTAACAGGAATTAGGTTAAAAGTAAAAAGGTTGTGTTTCCGTTTTTTTCTGGCGAGGGGGGGGGGGCGTATGGAAACCCTATTTATCTTTTTCTTTGAATACTGGAATTCCGATTTCACTGAATAATGACGCGAAGGTTGAATTTGGGTTTAAACAAGTGTTTAAGGCCGCAATATTATGGTTGATCGTTAGCTATACAGATGTCAAGAAATTAACAATTTCGTATCATCCGCTGGTCAGATGATGTTTTATCTGCAGGAATGATTAAGAGGGCGAGTATCTGGTTGGGGAATCACGTGAGAGGAGGAAGCTTGACGACTTACAGAGATCTGGAGACGTGCGTAGGGAAGTGTGTTCAGCAGCCCACCTGTCTGGCCGTGGACTGGAACGACGTCCACGCCACCTGCTGGTGGCACGACTCGACCGCGTGCGATCCCGTGATTCCCAAACCCCACTGTCTGCACATATCAATGAGGGTTGTCTGCAGTGATAGACCCGCTCCGGTAGCAGGTACGTGATTTGTAAGCTCCACGTGGTCATAAGTCAACAGGAACCACGGTGTAAAATCAAATGAATTAATAGAAAGGGTGTTGTGGCTTACATAACACATTAACTTGAAGTTGAATTGGATGTTACATCTTAGCTTTATTGCCCATAGCTACGTTTAACAGTATATACAAGTGAAATAAATTTTACTCGAAGAATACACAGTCGTCTAATTAAGTTTAATATTTATTTATAAAGTATTGGTCTGACTTAAAATTCAAGTGGTTCTGATGAAGTCGCAACAGATTTTGGGCCCCGCAAGTCATAATTGCGGCACCAATAACATGTCCACCAATAGATTGGCCTATATGCCTATATGTAAATCTTTAATCTAAAACATGTCACGACAAAGGAGTAAGGGGTTCAAATGGACCTCTCGTGAATTAGTGAAAGCTCATCTGATGATTAGTAATAGGTCATAACACCTGCCGCGCAGCGGATTTTTTAAAATTGCTGCCCAAACATATTTGAGAGTACCTCACAACCTTGATTGTAAACGCCCTTTTAATTGTTCTTCAAAATAGAAAGGAACGCAGGTTAATATTAATCCAGTCTAAATGGTATCAATGTGACAGGTTTATTGGGAGGTTTGACGATTGAGACAAGTTCTCACTTGTTCGGAGGAAGCCTGCAGACTGGAATCAGTAGTCTGAGCGCCTGTATGAGATCGTGTGAGGCAAGCTTGGCGACGTGTAAAGGCCTCGACTGGGACATGAGCTCGGGAACCTGCTGGTTCCACACCGACACTTCCATATGTACCACGGCAGACCCTAAACCAGCCTGCACCCACTTCAAATTTACCACATGTACAACAAGTAAGTGACATTTATATATTCTGTAATACACCTAGATATGTTAAACATTGTCTTGTAAATAACAGAGTAATATCATGGAAGTTTACAATCATATTCAGCATCCAAAATAAAGAGAAAAGTAATATTCTTTAGGAAATATACATAATCTTGATTTCTAAATAAATATGCCCTAGCTGAATCTATCCTATATGACTTTATTGAGACCGCCGTTGACGATGCTTTAATCCAGCCTATGAGATGGATGAGAGAATGTGCTCGGACGTCTTAGCGTTTCGCATATTTCATGTTTTCTAAAGATTTGATCTATTGATATCCGCAGCTCCCCCAACTCCTCCGCCTGGTGTAGGTGTGACTCCCCCGGCCCCTGCCATAGCTACAACCACGGTAGTACCGAACCCCATACCACCGGGTGAGCATTTATTAAAGGTTTCCGTGGAAATGTGTACTTTTTGAATTATTAAATATTACAATACTAGACCGTTTAAAACATTTAACTATTTCATCACACACATTCCATAAACATGAGAATGTTGCTGTCATGTTTTCTATCATTGATTCCATAACTATTTACAGGATTTGTGTCGTTAACTTTCGGAATGAAGCGGCGGGTTGGAGATATAATAGGTGTTATGGATGAGCAGCAGTGCTTAGATGCATGTCTGATGAATCCTGCCTGCATGTCCGTATCGTACCAACCCGGCACTCCGGGTACATGTTATATCCATCGCTCCAACTTCCGGTGTGACGATTATGACACACTCTCTGTCCCTCCTGAAATTAAACACTTCAAGAGGGTCCCTTGTGTAGGTAAGCGGAAGATGACATGAAACATCGATTTCAATAATTCAACCTATTGGACATACTACTTACAAAAATATCTGATTATGAAGTAGTACTTAACCATCTCAACATTTCAGATGGATGATTACTAGATTATTGCAAGTCGCTGAGATTATACTTGGAAATTACAATTTTATGTTGTTCAATAAGTCGGATTTGTTTCTTTTAATTTTTTCTTGTTTGATCTCTCCATGTCTACCTATTCGTTGCAGTTGACCCGGTGGGAGATAGAAGGGTACTCGAGGTAGTTTACATGTTCCACGTACAGGGAGCTACTCAGCAATGCGAGGGCTGCTCCTTAGACATGTGCATCACCCAGTGTCTGGCCACACCCACCTGTGCGGGCGTAGACTACGACTACCGGATGAGCGGGTTCTGTTTCTTCCACACGGCCAGCACGCTCTGTGGGACGCTGGTAGCCAAGTCGTTCTGCACCCACGTCAGGCTGCAATCATGCGGTAATGCCCTCATTAGAAATGTCATCAAAAAAATGAATAAGCTGGACGCTCGTTTCCTGCATGACATCCAAATGATTGAAAATTTTAAGAACATTTTTTTCGCTCTATTGAGGACAGATAAACTTATTAATAATACATTTTCTCGGTACAGTACCTGATTCTTCTGATTCAGGTAGGCATGGTCATGAAATAATACGTCGGTAAAATAGTGTGATCGTAATTCAAATGCGGTAGAATTTATCTTAATAATGCATTTGATTCACAGAGGTGATCCTTCCAGTGACCACACCTGTACCTAATGGTGGGACGGGGGCAGTGCAGCGTTCAGCCTTGAGGTTCGTGCAGGGAAATTTTACGTCTCCAGCCAGTGAGTAGCCAGATTTCAAAGCAAACACTTATTTGTTCAGACGAAAAATTGCAAGGAATATCGCGCATAACAATCATTACATGCAGACTGAGCATTTTTATGATGAATTTTGGAAAGGTCTTCCCGCTGGTTGGGTTGGTTATCCCGGACTGTCTGTAAATGGTGGTGTTTCATTCCGAGTGGGAATCTCGGGTGCAGATTGTCTTACAGTTTGCATGCACGCTCAAGGGGGATGCTTTGCCTTCGATTATAACACATTGGATGGGTCCTGTTTCATACACAACACAATGAACGCGAGTTGCTCGGCAATCGTCCACAGGCCTAATGTTTACCACGGGAAAAACGCCACGTGTTGTAAGTGACAACGGGTACCCACGCCTAGAACTCACATTTTATAATCGTCAGTTATATCGATATTCATGACTATTTGATAAATCCATGATTAATTGTATCTCCATTTTTCAGCGACTTTCTTCAACACAAATGCCGCATATCCTGAACCAATATTAGTGTTTTAAACGGCTATAACAATTGACATTAATTATCATGCCAGAAAGCATTGTGTAAATTTTTGGCGACCTATATGGTTCAGTAAAATATTCTGCAATTTACTTTTGTTTTGTATTAATTCCATGTCCAACTTGAGTCTAACTAGCCTTCATACATCGTATTGCCCATCAGGATATGTTGATGTGAGGAAACCGCCACCACTTTTAATTTTGACCTTGAAGTTTGACCAAGAAAAATTTGATGACGAATATTTTCAAAACGGAGCATCCCCAGTTTAATTGAATCCACCAACATCACAGTTATGTTGCATCAGACGTATCTACATATTTTTAATAATGATAACAAATATTAGTAGAATTTGTAAATCATGCGAATAATTTTTTTTTATATATTTAAGAAACGTACGACGTACTACATATCCGACTGTGGTATAGTCAGTCAGGGTCTGTTGTATTATATCAAACTTGATAATGATTTTGTATGCTGATAGCATGCCTTCCACATAATCCATAGGGCGCCGATCTGATCGAATTTTTAAACAAATGTGGGGTGTTTTTTACCCAGGAGCGGAGCATGCCGATGTCTTCTTTTTTCACAAACGAAGGTGAAGTAATACGATAATCTCGATACTACTCTTTTAGACTTATTGTTAGCTTTTATCATCACGACTTAAAGTAAGTTGGCATGTCAGGACTTTCTTTTGTGTCTATGTTAACATAGAAATTGAAATAATAGTAATAATAACCATTATTAAACATTAACCATATATATAAAATGCGCCCACATTTCAGGGGAGATGAACACATGCCGTAGGCAATGTGGTTGTCATGGCAACGCTAACTGCCGATCGGCCAAGCAGGGACCTTACTCGCACTTTTTATTGCGACAAATGGCCAGAACTGCATGCATATTCCCTTTATTTGTATTGACTAACCTTTAAACTGATACGTGCATAGTCAAATCGTTTTGTACAAATTAGCACCCCTCAATAACGTGTTTATACTAACGTCTTTAAACTAGCGACCGACGGCTAATTTATGAGTGTACGCACATTTAGAAAACATTGTATTAGTTTAGACATTGAGATTTTAAGGGGAGAGCGCGAACGCAGTCCCCCACTAACAAAAATTACGTGCCCGAGTCTCCCACATTTGGGGAGATCGCAGAGGTCAGCCCGACCGAAGTGCAATGGAAAGGCCTCGCCCTGGGGGAACCGCCTTCAGGATCACGGTATCCCCTGCACCAGGTAAGTATGCTTAAATATTTTTCAGGTAGCCTTCCTATACCTTAGCAATAGACTGATTATATGGTGTGTTAGATTAGTCCATTTTACTGAATAAATACTGGAGATTGTTTAACAAAGCCACTACAAAACCTGTGTAGCTTTAGTTGAATATTTCATCTACATTTTGAAAAAATGTATGTACAAATTCGACTACGATTTTTTACTCATATTCGAGATAAATTAGTTTGAACATTCAATACGCACACATGATGATCAATGAGGCGACAAGTACTACACGTACCTGGTAATATACTGCACGTCTGTGGAGCACGTGACTAAATAACCATCGATTACATGATCGGACTATAAATAACAAGCGCGTAATTGTAATGTGAACGGATTACCGGATATGTGCACATCGATATCAGGCCACCCAAAATGACATCACCCCCAGAGGGCTTCCCTGCACCTGAACTTACAGGACCGGCTTCTAAGGAGGAAGAGAATTTTATAAGCCATAGAGAATATTTCAACATCCTTAGGGCTCCTTAGACTAAATTCTGTGTTCGTTTCCACCATTTACGAGGAAGTTTATACAGGATTAGTTTACGTCGTATTTACCTAATATACTGAGGACAAATCGACGGCAATTGACAAGTAAAAGTAGGTCATATGTATACATGTACATGTACTTCCTAATTATTTCCGCGTCAAGTAGACCCTCGATGTAACGTGATTCCAACACAATGTGGTTTTCTATATAACGCGGGTCTACCATACGTCACGGGCGATTTGTTTTCGAACGTTCTTTATATTGTGCGTCTACGGTCGTCCTTAGGAATAATCATGACGACTAGAAATATTAACGCTTTTTGAGTTCATTCCATCTTTACCCGCGTTATACAAATGTACTACCCTGCGACAACAGTATAAGATACATGTATACATGTATGTGCGTAAACTACCCGGGATAAAATAGTCTCACTGACAGATAATAAGCTATTTCAACATTGAACTTGATTGACTTCATAGCCTTTCTTTGTATGGTGTTCACAGCATAGTGCACTGCATATATATGTCGATTAATAATCCATATACTTCAATTGTTAATACTTGTGTAGCCTATATTTTTCCCTTCAGTCAACGAAAATGCCGACTGTACCCGTGTCAAATGGACCCACTGGTAGTGCTTTAAATCTTCTTTTTGAATGGCAAACATTCACATGTATGATATTCTATCAATATGCGTGTAACCTTTTTTTTGTAATTCACATATAATTTGTATACATATATATACCAATTATAATTCCATAATTCATGACATTAATTCATCACTCGTATCTCTTTCTGATCAGTGGCGAAAACCGCCCCGTGTATCAAACAGGAGACGAGCAGCATCCCTGAAACAGAAGACAGAAGAGGCCGAACTTCACCAGTCCAAGCGCCGGTGCTAGGAACACCAGGCAAGGGCACAGGAAGCGGTCCAGAATCACAAGGTACATGGGAGCTCAAGCCTAATCGCAGAACGATGGAGGATCTCAAAGGGAATGACGATGTGGATGTGAGAAAATCCGTAGAGGCGTTCGATGGTGGGTCAGATAAGATGTCTGAAGAGGTACACGAGGATATGGAGTTGCCAGTACACGGAGAGCAGAAAAAGCAGCCCGGACTAACTGACAAAGCAGACTTCGTCGATTATTCCAAACAAATGGAGGAAATGGTAGATCTGGATAAAGAAAGAGCTGCACTCATCTCACCAAAAGAGAGTGCTGGCGCTGACAATAAACCTACACAAGTCAAGGATGGAGAGACATTTACCGAGATAAATATAAACCCATATAATAAGGGTATAGATATAGGTGAAACTGCATCTGAAACCGTAGGAAAAGAACTAGTTTATAGAAGAGAACATGCAGTGGAAAACGTCAAGCGTGAAGGAGCTGAACGTGACAAGACAACTCGTTCACAAGACATAGGTAAACAAAACCAGAACCCATTTTCTCTAGAGCCTAAGACCGACGCGACACGTAGAGAATATGAAACCATGGCAACAAGAGATCCCGAGAATAGCAGGCAAGAAATGGTGGAGAAAGGGAGAGGGTTGGCAGTACCAAGAGGACACGCCGGTATAACAGGCCATGAGGTAGTGGAGCATCCCCCGACTAACGGGCCGGATGTTGAGGCTGCTCCCAATCCAGCTCCTGCAGAATGTAACTCTAGCCACGATGGCAACCGCGACGACAACCCCGAAGACAACCGCGATGACAACCGCAGAGATTCCTCAGGAGAAGCAGCAGCATTGCTGTCGTTGGTAAACGGTAAGAGCTGATTAAGTTACATCGTTTTATAATATTAATTGAGACACGCGACACTCAAGATCGTAGAATTAATGAAAACGTTTCTCCCCGCTCTCTCTCTCTGTTACAAAAAAATACTACCACCTCCACGCTGTGGTCGAAAAGAGAAAAAGAATGGTTTAGTATAAGCTAAGACGGATGTGATAAAACTATAACAAGTTATAAAATTAATAAATCTGTGGCATGATAGTAATATTCTAAACAGTATGAAGCAATTTTACGAACACCAAATTAACATTAATCGGGAAATGTTTTTGTGTTGCAGGTACTTCTGATCCTGCTGCTACACCCAGTGGTACACCAGATGATTGTAATGATCAGTGTTCAGTACCCATGGAGGAAAATCCACGTCGATCTGGAAGGAATGTCAATGGATCCCAAGAACTAGACACGAATCAGATAGGCTGGGTAACATTAATGCGCGAGCACCGGTACAGAATATTGGAGATTGTGGTCGCAATAGCAGCGATTTTAATAGGTGATACGAAATTGCAATTCAGTAATATGATTCATATGTATTTTTGAATATTGTATCGATTTGAATTATATTTTCAATTAAATCGGAAATCTAATGAGCGTTGGGTTTTGGTTTAGCTTTTTTGATAGGTCAACATGTTTGCCAGAAAGGAAGTCAACCAGATGAAGGTTTAGCAGCGAAAGGTCCGGACAAAACTAACATCACAGGCACCGGTAAGCTCAAATGAACTATTTAGGTTAATTTCGCCTGTTTCAATTCGTGTTTGCATCGACAATTGATCATCATTGATCCATGTCTGGCTTTTATAACTTGTTCTTAACGTTCTCGCAGGTTTTCCTCAACACTTTGCACCCTCAGTAGGCGGGAATATCAACATTTCACTCAGTCTGGATATTCAGAATGATTGCTCTCATATTTATGGAAGGGTGATAACATTTGGGAACAAGCCAATCCTGAATGCCAATGGAACAAGTAATTTAACACCTGTAGACTCCGCCAGCAAATATTCGGTAAGCAGTAATGGACTTTTGCTTTACCTGGTAAATGTCACTAGCTTTGATGCCGGTATTTACTATCTGGAAACTTACTGTATCGAAGGAGGTGAACCTAAAAGTCACAGTGATGAATTGGCTGAAATTCATGTATTTCAAACTAAGGGTGAGTTAAAATGCTGAATTTCTCGGTGACGAAGTCTTTACTATATGTATGTATTAATCTTCGCTTGGATTAAATTCTAAGGAATGACTAGAGCGTACACTTTCATGAACATGAACATGAACATTATTGTATAAATAATTATATAAGATGCAAAGCTTTGTTATGATTAGATATATGTCCCCCTATTAAAAGAATTGTCAAATTGTTATCAAAATCTATTTAAATGTTATTTTGTTGCCCTTTGTAAACATTATATTTATATAAATTACTGTCAAAATCATGCTTCCAACAAACGTAATAATAAGATGGAACAAGGTGCAAATGATTATGAAACACGCAATGTTTATTTCTACAATGATATATATAGATTCCATAGATTATAATGAATATGAGTTGTGGGGTGTTCATAATATGTACAACATTTAAATATGTAATCAAGAAACCATTAGTAGTATGCTTTTAAAAAAATCAGTAATGAACATATAACTTTGCATACAGCGATATTTCGAGAAGAAGATCTATTTAGGATCTAGTTTAACATAAGTTTATAACAATAGAAAAATAACACTGGGAACAAGAGAGATCCGCATTATATTGTATCAAATTGCGTGTAACATCAAACTGAGAAAGTCGTCTATCTATTGCATAAGTTATATCCACAAATCCAATTGTAAAATACATGTATGTATATGTATGCACTGTTCTAGGATACTAGACACAAATGAAGATACATGTTTAATAATTGTATAATATGTGAATAAACTTGATCTGTAACTTCAGTTGTCCCTGGGTTCTTGCACAACATGTTGATAAGGACACTCATAGCCATCCTCATTCAAATCCTCCAGGCTCTCGTACGTGTTTTCATTTTCCGGCGGATTTACAATATCTTCCTCAGTCATCATATCCTTTGTTGCATCCGGAGTGACTGAAATTTCTCGTCTTTTTGAAAAGAATTGTATTCATAATCATGGAACTTGAGTCAAATAAAGAAATACAAAAATCGCATGTTGTAAGCCCACATATTCAAATTGAAGCAGACGTATTTATGATTTATTTAATAAGCCATCACTTATGCTCATGATTAATATTTTATGATTTTCGGGATCTTTTTATCGCCCTTGGCGTACTCACTTTTTCCGGCAGTCTAGACGTCGAACAACGATGGCGGTTAGACCAAGTAACACAGCAACCACCAATGCGCCGATTATGATTAAATAAATGTTACGTATGCTCGCTGAAAAATAATTAAATTTGATTGATATCTACATATAAGACAGTTTCATGGACACATTTACGATTTGTTCATAACTTGTTCCCGATGGGAATTCTTATTCATGATTAGAACATAAATCATACCAGTTTGTATCCAATGCTCAATCCCTGGCGTTGTCTTTTCATCGTATACTTGACCATCATCGCTTTTAGTTGACTGCTTCACCCCCTCTAAAAGAATGTCTATGTGCAATTTACTACATCAATTGATATGAGTGCATATAATAAATTGTCATCTGCTGAATCTCTACTCCCTATTCTAGCGGCATAACTAATAAAAGAAGAAATTCGGCCGCATTGCTCGCCTTTCTTGCGCCGCCGCTTCCAGACGGAAGCGTGAGGCGTGGGAGGCAATTAACTAAAATTATATTGCTCAAGCCGATTCATCAATTTTCAATTTAAATATATGTTTATTATCCGTATCTTATCATATCAATTGATTTTATCTGTGATGTTAAAAATTATACAGATGTAAATCAGTATAAAAGTATGTACAACCTGTTGAGATATATGACGACGTGTCTGCAGTGTCTTCAGTACTCGGGGTTATCATATCCACTTTTATTTCTTCACTGAAAGTTATAAATTCAGAGCCCTGCTCCCATGCTGCACACGACACATTCACCGATCTACCGTCTTCATTCCATGGTGCGGATTCATGTAGTTCTAGGGAGCGTAGATCGAGGGTATCGTTCCCGTGAATGGTGATGTTCATCTTGGCGAATTTAGGCGATAGCGAAACCATCCATAGGTAAACAAATCCCTCCCTGAGCGCTCTTGGCTCAGAGTTTGACGACACCCCGCATCTGATCGTGTTCTCGGTCGTCCACTTTAACAATGCCTTCGTCGGTTCCTCTATAATTTTAAAATCAAAATGA
>JAXGGS010439931.1:0-37653 GCA_035585475.1 Armandia brevis
TCTCTTATCTTTTATCTCCTCTAACATGAGGGTTTACTTGTTATCTACCCTGACCCAGACTTGACACTGTTTTATCTGTACTGACCACTCAGCACTTTGTCTACTTATCTAGGCTGCTTCTCCCCGATTCCTACTTATGTGATTGTATATTTCACATCCCTCGCTCTATCTCTAGTTATTGTGACCCGCATGGCTATTCTACCCAGTTTGCGTTTTCCATTTAACTTCATTCTTGCGATATCTCACGCTTGAGATATTTCCCCTGTAGCCCCTTTCGTCCTGCCCTTGACTTGAGATTTCTCATCTGCGATGTCTTGCTTTGTAGCCATCGTGTGCTCAGATATTATTCAGCTTTTCTTTCCTCGTTCTGTCCCTTTACTATCGATAGACTGAGAACTACTCAGCAGAATGTTATATTTATCTATAGGCTACAGTCAAGTAATCAAATTTTTTGTCCACTCTGTAGCACTTACGGACGTGGCTTACTGATGGACTGTCAATCATCAGTTCGTTATCTGACCATCTCCCGTCCATCAGTCATTTATTATCTCTGATTATGTATCCATGAGGCACATCCATTGTGGCTCGTTAGATATTTTACTATATCATAACAATCATACCAGTATCGGAGATAAGCGAAGATTGAATAATTACAATGCTAATAATATTTGTCTGACAGATAAAGTTAGACAGTCTCACATGACATATTTGGCATTGCCGTCTTCTCAGACTTCCCCTTAAATCTAGAGGTCAGACCCCCTTACCTTCTCCATACACCTATAGATCGTTATATCAGTTTTACGTAATCTGCGATCTCTTTTGCTGCTCCTCGAACGAGTGTTCGGTCATACCTGCACTATACCATCTGTATTCACAGCTGGTGGTGGCAGAAAAACCCAGGGTCTCTCTAACACAGACCACACCTAATTCTACCCTCACTTCATGACATCATCAATCTTTTACTCTCTGCCCTGACCCTGCTCTTACTAACCCTGAGCTATATCTACTCATCACTGCTGTCATCCTTGTTCCCGTTATCGCCTGAGCATATTACCACCCTGAAAGCCGCGTTACCTAAACTCGCCCCTGCCTCATAGCTCTCCCAGTCCCCTGTGAGGTCTGAAACCTGTGATAAACACTTGTTAGTCACGCACAACGTCAGGAGTAACACACGTGTCCAACCAAGCTACCTAGGCATATATTTACTCTACGTGGCGCGGAGTGGATACAGATATCAAACATTTTAAGAGACTTTTGTCGTGTGCGAACTAGACCCATGTCTCACACATGACATTTCAGTCAGTGCGGAAACAAGCTCAATCTTGCAGGGATAAATTCACGACAGTTTTACTCCCAAATTAGAACACTTTCACACTCATACTACTGAAGAGACAAGGTGAGCTCTATTTAAGGGAGAGAAAGTCCGCTGGCCAATTTACATTAAACAACAGTGAGTTCTATTAGTTATTAGTGTATTATAATTGCCCTAGAAATTTAGTGTCCAAGATGAACTTCCTTCAGGCGTTCTTTCTAAAACAGGGCTAGTCAGTGGTTTGTAAAACATCATTTGAATATTTGCTTTGACAAATTGCTTCCTCAAACATTTTCCGATTGGTTCTTGGTGTAGGTGGATAACTTTGCTTCGTTACAGGTTTCGTTCACTATGCTACCAATCGGTCATTCCGCCTGTTTGCTGAACCTTGCAGCGGCCACTTTGTAGTCAAGCACATATTTGCCGTTATAGACCATTGTAATAAGAGGTTTTAACCAGATAACTTGACCCTTTGTTTCCTGATCACCGGTCCTTGGCCTGCTGCATCTCTTACCCCGGCTAAGCCACGAAAATCCCCTTTTATTCTGATCACGTGATCTACCATGTGATCTAATGTCTGATCTAATGTCTGATCGGCAGGAATCGGCCCAATCAGGCGAGACCTCTATCTATTGTGTAAGACTGATGCTGTGGATTCTGTGGCTTTAACTATTACTCTGTAAATCAAATCTTGTTGCTAGGCTGCAGCTGAATGGGGCATTTCTACCTAGTTTTACCCGGTCTGAAAATAACACGGACCTACGAGGGATTTCTGTCTGATAGCCTGGCTTAGGAGAGGAATTAAGGAGATACCCTGGCTTAGGAGAGGGTCTTCAGTTCCTTAGTCTAGGATCCCGGGGTTTTAGAGGAGCTTCACATGATCAGAGTAGATAGTTCTGATCAGATAACGTGGATCTGGACCTAAGAACAGACAGTAACAGAGGCCACAAAACTCACTCAATCCCCCGATTTAAACATTCACAGATTTGTACGCAGCCTATTTACAATCATTCCTAAACTACATGTATTAAAAAAGGAAACCTATTATTGCGCTGACTTCTTTTACTCTATGAAATCCCTTATATTAAATAATACAATTGCCATGTAACCGTTGTAACTGGTAAGTAAGTGCTTGAATCAGGTCTTCTCTGAGAGTTCTTTAATTGACATTTATTTTACATTTGTACGCAATGACCCGAAGACAATTTCCACGGCCGAAATTTGTAAACATGAACTACTGCTCGAATGTGCGGGTAGGGAGCTTACTCAGGTGCTCTAACTTTGCTCAAGCTGCCTCACGGTGCGGGACAAATGTCTGGGACATCAGATAAAACCTCAGTCACCTAGCTGCTGGTTTGTATTTGTCATCTATAAGCTGCTCGTGTTTTTATTGGTCTGTTTTTGTTCTGCTCTCTGGTTCAGAATGACTATAGAATAGGACACCGGAGTCTCCAACACGCGTGTAGGAAATGTCTTAAGCGTTCGTTTTATCTCATTTACTGCAAGGAGTCTTGATAAATGCCAGCATAGGTCTCCACTGGTCTTATCCTGCTTAAACACTTCCCCATTACTCGACACACCATCGGCTGAGCAAACTTCTTCAATGTATTTAGTGGCTCTCACCGACTCAGGGCGGATACATTCTTCAACTTGTTTAGTCGACTGAGCAAGCTCAAGGGAGCGATCTCTCGTTTTACCGGTGTCTAAGTGTGAACAATTCTCTGACTCCTGTGCTTCAGAAATTCTTCTGAATTGCTCGAGCAATGACCCCGTGAGCAGAAAACAAGGGAATGTGACATCTGGGAGCATCTTCAGTTATTTTGTTGTTCACGGAGCGAGGGACACGCCCGGGGGTGACATGAAGGGGACCGGGGGTTGATGGAGGAGCCCGGAGAGAGCCAGGGGACACAGGAATTAGCGGGACCGGGGGAAAGCGGAATGTTTTTACGAGAATCCCCGACACTCGGTGCATGATTGATAATTTAGTTGTCCCTCAGGCCCGTGCTGTTTTTAAAGGGTTCGGTAACTTTTCGAAACAAGTGGATTATGAATTATGTATGAGAATAGCGTGACCTTTTTTTGGAGAAAAATGTGTTGCATATGTTGTAAATTATGTCAGCTTTTACTGAACTTAATACACAAAACAACAAAATAGTTTCCAGACTTTCCTTCCTTGGCCATACTTATCATCCATTATCCATATTATCAATACCGGAAGTACTATTTATCCGCATTATCAATACCGGAAGTACTATTTATCCGCATTATCAATACCGGAAGCAAATTTAGTCCACAACTTTGAATAGGCTGCCCCTAAAGATAGGAGAGACCACGGGATCTTTAAGCTTTAACTGCTTTAAGATGGCTTTAAAAACCTACCTTTTTTATCAACACCTATGTCTGACTTATTGCCAGTTTTACTACAAACTTTTATCTAAATTTTAAATTCATATTTAAAATTTTATTCTACTTCAGGTAAAGTGCATTGAGCTTTGTAAATGGCTTATATAAGAATTATCTATTATTATTATTTATATAACAGCTGGAATTAGATTTTCTCGGCAGTATATCATACCAGATGTAATCATCGTTGTCAAGCTTATGAGGAGCACGGATGTCAGTTTATGCCCCGATCCCGCAATTTCCGGACAAGAATGCCGGCCCAGATTAGATCTTGTTGGAAATCATTTGTCACGCGGTGCACAAATCACACCCGTTTTGATGTGACCTAGACGCTATTTTATGGCTCATGTTCCTGCTGCTGAATTCAGTAGAATTATTTAATGTTTTTGCTGCATTTGCTTATGATGGTCACACATGTTCAGAGAAATAGTTACTATTTGATACTTCGAAACATGGCTGCAGAATTATGTAGCCTAACTTGTTGTTTCTGTGGCAGAGACTGGGTCTTTACATGTCACATACCGACATAAATCAAACACAAAATTTCTCTGGATACACAAGGACACATGCGGCGAGAAATATATGGCCGTCCTATTTCAATAAATGTCTGGTTCTCAGATTTCAAAAAGGATTCGTGATTTGCCGGAGAATTATGAATATGTAGCAGAGATAATACGGGATTATCTGTATTTATCACCAGAGGAATGGCGGTTACAGACGCTTGGTTTTATATGGGTCTGTTATCTGTCTGGGTGGAATTATTTCTGCTCTTGTTTCAGCAAGTCTAGCATCTACGTCTCTAGCCTCGACAAGGGAGCAGTTAAATAAATTACTCAGGGGCTGCTGTCCATCCTCTTCGTCCCTTGGGTCATACCAGTGGCTACAAATTCGCGCCTAGTCAAGAACTGCCCAACCCAATATGCAATTGATCACATATATATCGTGTATTGTTTCAGACTCGTGCAGAAATAGCAAGGACGTGAAATGAAGCCCCAAGTAGTTAGAGATGCCATATGAGTGGCGAGATTCCGCCTTTGTGAAGCTACGCAGAGTAACTCATAGATACGTGAACTAACCAGAACAATGACACCCAGGTAACAAACCTGTGCGAGCTTCCTGGAGATGACAAGAGGTGCTAACATCGATATCAGTCATCATAGCTCAGACTGACTCTCTGACATAGCGACAGGAAGTGGACATTTGGCTTTCTCTGAGCTACGCAGATTAAGCAGATCACTGGGAGTCTGACCGCATGTGTTAGCGGATATTGCATTGTTGTCCTTACATACGCTGATTTTGCTGACGTTTGTATTTAATCTTCAATCTTCATGGTCCTTCTCGGTTTGCCTCTCGCCATTCATACCAATCCCCTCTTCAACACCGTCTATTTCTCCTATACCCTCGGCCCCCTTACCCCTTGCTCGACCTTTTGTTCTGTTCTCTGGCATCTGTCTCTCGGCTAATTGTTTTCTCCCTCTTCCCTTCACCTGTTCTCTCATCACCACGTGGCTAGAGCTTCCTCCCTTGGTCTGAGAAATATCTCAGTATTCTTCTCGTCCGCCCGCATATGTACCACAGTCCCCTTCCTCCTTTATTGCCAGTATATAGGTTTTGGCACGTATGCATCATGTACATTCGTAACACGCGTGTATACATTCTGATATCAGGTAATCTGATATCATATAATACAACGGGGTTCTGTTAGGGGATGAATGGAACACTTTGGTGACTTCAGGCAAATTACTACCTACGGAGTGGACAGAAATAAGTTACATAACCCTAGAAATAACATCAATTCTGGTGATTCATTGGCTATAAGCAGATAATCTAATGGTCACCCCAACTCTGTATTCGTCTGAGCACGTGGCTTACTGCCGGGCTGTCAATTATCATCAGCTCGTTATCTGTCCATCTCTCGTCCATTACTCATTTATTATTTCTAATCATCTATCCATCAGGCACGTCGAACTCATTACATGTATCTATACATTTCATGTACGTCTCATCAACCACTTCGAGGGTTTATTAGCTAAACTCTAGGGCAAACTTAAGTTAAGCGATAGTTATGTTTAAAAGCACAATAAGGGTTTTAAAAAAGGCATATCAGAGCTTCCAGATAAAAGACAATGTAATATTAAGACAGACTGGATATATAATCGGATTTGGTTTGTGAATTAATTGACATGGCTGAACGTGTGTTCTTCCTGGTTTGCTTTCGACAGTAAAAATTAGGTCATGATCTGGTCCTCATTATCTCAGCATGTGACAGTAGACCATCGTCTGGTTTCCATTACCCCAGAATGTGAATGTAGGGCATGGCCTGGTTCTTATTACCTCAGTGTGGAAGTCATGATCTGCTTCCCATTACCCCATAATTCAATTTAGCAATCACAGCGATGACGTACATTGATGTATATCTGGTTGCATAATTTTGATACTACCCACAGCGGTTGTGTGTTGTGTCTGGATTCTTTCTGCATGGTTATCTTACATATCCCATGCATGCTGCAACGTCAGAGTGATTTCAGGAGAGATTGATTCCTGTCTACAAATCGGCAGAGAGCTTAATTTTTGTTCGATATTTTAATATTTGTTTAGAGAAGACTACCGCTGACCATTTTGTTTCAGACATTACAAGAAACAATTACTTCCGACATGGTCTCATTCCATGGACACTTCTATCTCCACCCTTGGAAACTCCCTGAGACTTTTGGCTTCGGAGATCTTTATTGTTGTCTCGAACATCACATCAAAGTAAGCGCGAAAACAAGCTTAATCTTACCATGTGGGTTAAAATGATGACAGTTTTACTCCCCAGTTAGAAATATTTCACGTCACCCGGCACATATTTCTGGCCCAGGCCTGATAACTTGCAGCAACCTACGTGTGTTATTTAAAGGGGAAGACTTTAGACTGCCAATCATCATTAAGCTGCGATTATCCATTAGTGCAATGGGGATTGATTTTATAAACGTCCAACAACAAGAGAATCTGACACAGAACAATGTCGTCTGGTCTTGGGTTAACTGCTCGGGGGCATGATTGTGATAACACGATAAAACGGCATGCGTCTACTCCACTGCTCAGTCGATTACTGCTCAAACATTGCGCAAACTCTCCTCGTTTACTCAAATCCCAACCGACTAAGCCAAATTGTTGCTATGCTTCTAACGGCTCTCTCCGTCTCAAGCAGATCAATTTGTCACCTTTTTTGCGCATCGTCCCCGTCACATTCTCACATGATCTTTGACGCGTGTGCCAAGGAGATGTATGTTCTCTCCCTACTGAAGCGTTTGCACTGCTCAAGGGCACAATCTCTCATTACTCATATTTCCGGTGGACGAATAAGAACGATGCGCTGAGCGTCATTGCAATAAATCTAGAGCAGTTTTCCTTGTTATTGCTGTTACCCGGTAAATAGCAAATAAAGAAAATGTGACGTCTGTCATTGTTCATGGAGAGGGAACCACGCCCCGGAGTGACATGAAGGGGTCCGAGGGTTGAAGAAGACAGAATTTGCCAGGGGACGCAAGAATAAGCACAGCTTGTAGAACGTCTTTACGAGGATCCCTGACTGCCTGGGATTAATTATTTAGTTGTCTCTTATGGCCTGCGTTGTTTTATATTGAAAAAAGTGAAAAAAGTTAGATATTATGAATACGTAGATAATGAATTATGCATGAAAAATGCATGACTTGTTTGTGACCGTGCACACCTATTACAGTCTACAGACTAGTAACAGCATATGCTCATCTAACAGGTTCTGCTCTCAAAGTACCTATCCACATATCACATCTGTCACTCTGTCACAATTTATTTTCACCCAATCACTTCCTCGAAAGGCCGATGGAAAATAATTGATCATCCATATCCTTCCTGCTCTTTAAATATCGTAAAGGGAACCAAGGGAACGCTTTCCCCATATATCGTTCTTAGCTACACGAAGCACACACCTATGAGCCTGTCTACACTGTGAGCAACTGTTTGCGCGACTATTTGCTCGGGTCCCGGCGCTCTCGGCAGCGGACGCCGCTCCGCACAACTCACACAACCCGCGGATACCAGGAGCGTCCCAGCAGTAGAAGCTGCCAAGCAACAGCCCGGATATCAACGGTTAAGCGGCACATAGCAACAGTTAAAGTGTATCAACAACAGCTTCAGATACATAGTGATTTTACACCGTTTGATCACCTAACGGGTAAGAGCTGCCATTTCTCTGGTAATAACGGATTAATTACACTCTGTAGAATATCATGTACTGTATTTTTAATGGATGAGCCATCTTCCTGCATCGATCAATTCTCTGTTATAATCGTCTGCTTTAGCCCAAGACAACATGTCATGTAGATTTGTTATCAGCTGGGTGAGGGATTGATCTATCCACGTTATCGATAGATCTTCTGGCACTCCCTCTCCTGTCGGCAAGTGAGACAGACACCATTTGTCTCCTGTCTGATGTATTTACTTAGCGCGGGACAAGTGTGATCGGTAAACTTCTCTAATCCGATCATTCCGTCAGATATCACGAGCTAAAGTGGGGATTATTTGCTCCTCTAATATCCGCTTTCTCATAATACAAGTGGGATTTCTGAACCTTGACCGATCGGTCCTTTCTGGGGTTTCTCAATCCTAGTTTGACCCCACTTTCGTGGGTGATGTTATATAGAACTTGGAGGTATTTAAACCCTAATCATACTAGCGATCAATCGTTCTTTCGTGGGTATTGTTATTGCTACCTGTTATAACGGGGTGGTATTCTTGGGTCATATGGTATTTGTCACTTGATGTTTAAGACCCTGGTTTGACCCCAATGCACCCGATGTTGGAGCTTAGACGCGATCTTAAACCCGCTGCACCGGAATTACACAAATACAGTTTAATACAGTTTAAGAAAGTGTCAGTAGAACATGATATTCTCTCTTTTACTAATGTAGGTTTGTGTTAATATATTCTGGGGCACTTGTATAACACTTTTAAAGTTTAAATGTTTACATATCTAGGTACAGAGACCGCCCATTTGTGTATGGTGTAACATATTTTATATAAAGCGCAGATTTAGTAAACAGTCTCCCCTCTCACACTGTAAGTCCCAGCACCTTTCTCTATTCAAGGTTTGAACGGGTTCAGATCTGGTGTGAGTGAATACTCTTCACGCTTGATTGATTTGTGTCTGTGATTCGTGGGAATATCGCTGACACTCAGGTTTAAATTTACGAGTGAGTGATCTCTGTGAATCTGGACACACGGTTAACAGGCTGCTAGGGCTGATTTTTACTATTCAAGGTAAGACCACTAAGCACTGTACTCGGTCAATTGACCAATTTGTAAATAATTAACACGGTCATTTGAATCTGTACTGTGATCCTCAAAGTTCACATGTAAAGCTGTCGATGTTTATTTTCACGATTGTCGAGGCTTCTCACGTGTAAGTTGGCGCTGGGTAAGATTGTTTATCCTCCGTGAATGCTATAACACGGTTTGTATTTCAATGTTGACTGGAAGCGTTTGGTTAAACACGATAATAATGCTTGATGTATGATCCCTCGAATTTGAAGTATTATGTAGCACTTGAAGGTAATTCTGTGATTATAAACCTAAATCCAGCTGGCTACTTAAATTAACTCATGGCCCGGCACTTACATGGTGCAATATTAATGTAATATATCAACTCTCGCCAAGAGGTTATTTTTTGCTGAAACAGTTCGGTAATAACGTTTGTGTATAAAACATTTATTGGATAATCAGACCTCTTGACTTTAAGACTTTAACTAAATTCTGACTTGAAGCGGCAGATTTTCTGACGGTACCGGCACCTTTAAGTGGACTTGCTTTATAGCCTGAAGTGTGAATTAGTCAGGATTTCTCTTTTCCTCTCCCTGTCCTCAGCTTTACACCCTTGATGGCTACGTGTAGGAAAAAACTTTTTGTTTATGTTTTTGTTACCACATCACAAACCGCATAATCAGTTTGCGGTGTTCGTACACACATATCAATACTTCACCCAACTTTGTTTAACTTGAATGAATAGTCCAGACGTGAACTGAATATTACCAAGAAGCACTGCCAGTTCAATTTTCCTCGAAAGGGACCGAATATTAAAGAAGTCAATCCGTTTAAAGTGCTTTTGTCCATTTCAATCTCTTTCATCCAGTTATCTGACACCTCAATAAGATCTTAGCAACTGATAAGAAGCCGGATTTAAGATCTGAAGTCAGAAGCGTAAGAAACCTTAATAAAGATAGAAAACATCGGACGTTTGAAGCACCTGAGATGTATTTCACCTGTAGTAGGAAGCCACACACTTTTTAGCTCCTCTGAGAGATGCGACGTCTCTCTGCAACAAGTCACATGAATAAGCCGGGTTTGAGGAGGGAAGACGCCATGACACTTCAATCGGCATCAGCTCCTTTCTCCTCCTCCTTCGCCCATTAATCTGCCATCTTTATCCGCATCACCCTGAATCCCGGAACTCTCGGCGCTTTAGAGAGGTATGACAGGGCGAGGTTTGATATTTTAGGGGAGGCGGAGACCTGTTGTAGATGATATTTTCCAGTTTCGGTGGCATCTTGGTGAAGCAGGCGGACACGAGATGTCTGTTAAAAGATCTGTTCATGAATCTGTCCCTAAGTCGAGCTGGCCGTGAAGCGGTTTATCTGACTAGCAAGTTATCCGCCAGCTTCCCCCTCCCATCAAAGGCTTCTCTCGTAAAGAGGCGGTTTTACAGCTAATTAATTCCCACGCTAAATCCGGCTGCTTCCCTCTCGAAGCTGGCCTTAATGGAGAAGCCATATCAGGAGTTCCCCTCTTACAGGATAAACCCAAGTGATGAGAGATTCCCCTCAAGATAAATCCCTAGGATGGGAGACACATCACTGTGAAAGGATGCTCCCCTTGGCCTAGTAAAACCGCACTAGAAATCTGTATGAGAAACCAAACAAAGAATATAAATACCCTCACCAGTAATTAGATTTGCAAAAAGGGAGGAGGAATCATGCAACAAGAACAGCTTAATTTATGTAATATATATGTTACACATATGTAAAAAATGAATTCGATACCTGTAGCAGAGACACCCTAAATATACCTATTCATTCTGTGAAACTCTGAGTTGTTTTTAAATTATGCATGAGCATTGTTTGACAACAACGACATACAAATACACTGTATTTGTAGGACAATATAGGTTTACCTACACCAAGAGAGGATGGCATCTGAGCGTGAATGAATAGATCATTCAGAGTGGTTTCTATTGTATAGTCTCAGCTAGCGCAATTAGATCGCCAATCAAACATATGCGTCTATACTCAGTTTCACCTTTCATACTGAAACGCCAGTCTTAGTCACATATTTCATCAGCATCTCTGTCTTGCGGTAAATGTATCTCTAAACGCTACACAACAGAATGAGCCAACCTGAGCTGTCTAAGTGTCAGTCGCTAAACAGCTCCCAGACGCTGGGTTTGGTGCCTGTATCTATCAACACTATTTAGTGGCCGCCGTTAGAACATTTGTAGTCGGCTCCTCCTCCCTGTTGTGGGAGAATGAATATAAAGTGTTTGTTATCACGGGTTACAGACTTCCTCACCTTCTTCACACGAGCAGAGAATCAACAATTGCCTGCTTCTAATACACGACAAATTACTTAGACACCGCGGCTGAATACCAACAATTGTAAAACCTCCGTTCTGACAATATGCAGCTACATGGATGTGAAATTTTGGCTCGGTATTACAAATAATTACTGTCGTGCAAATGTGTGAGTTTACCTTTAATCATAAGAACATAAGAACAAGGCATTCCATGAAGAAATCAATCATTTCGTGCGAGTTTGTAACTTAAACGTTAAAATCTTAAGGGTGGTGCGTCTTTTAATTCATACCAATGACAAGTCACGAGGAGAGACAGACCGCTTTAACAACTGCTCAAACACGGCTTGGTCGTCGAAGGCCACTGGCATAACACTAAACAGACAGTTAGAGACATGCAGAAGCAATTCCAACCCCCGCAGTTCAATCAGACAAGAATCGGGAATCGTGAGAAACCAATTTACCGCTCCTGACATGGCTGCTCACGCTCCGAACAACTCGCGAGCCTTGCAATAGCCGCCTTGCAGTCACCCACACACTTGCCTGGTTACCGTTATTAACCAACTACGTATAACGTCCATATAAACCGTGGTTCTTACCTTGGTTCTGGACTTTAGTCTCCTTAGCATCTGTCATTGACCTGCCGCACCCCAAACCCCGGCTAAGCCACGAAATCTCGCTTTTATTCAGGCCACGTGATCTACCATGGAATCCCCAACCATTAAACCAATCAGGCGAGGTCCCCCATTACTGATACTGCGAAATCTACGGCTTAATCTATTCCTTTAATCAAACTTGCCAGACTGCACCTGGATACGGCAAACTTTAACTTGGCTGATTGATGGCAGGCCATTATGGGTATTCCTGATTCTCTGGTCTGGTGAAGGAATAGGACGAGAATGATTAGCTTGTCATTAGTCCAGGAGGCCGAGATCTAATGGGAGCTTCAGATGATCAGAACAGAGCGTTGAACAGACCACAGAACACGCTCAATCCTCGAGAATTAAGCTTTCGGGTTTTTTTTCTCGGCCTCTTTTTCAACCATTCGTAAGCTACATGCATTTAAAGCGTACTTATAGTTCCACTTGTTTCTTTGACTACACGAAACTCCGTCGCTTAAGGAGTAAAACAGGTTTAATTGATTAAAATGTCAACTCTAATAGTGCTCAAGGTGGCATTTATTTTACATTTGTCCGCATTGATGCCTAGTAAATGTGCATCAAGGTTTGAGCAACTATTTAATCAACAACGCACGGCTCAAATGTGCGAGTAGGGAGCTTACTCGGGTGCTCTAACTTTGCTCTAGCTGTCTCACGATGCAGGACAAATGTCTGGGACATCAGATAAAACATTTCTCTGCCGGCTGGTATTTGTCATCTGCAGGAGAATCGGACACCGGGGTCTCGTGTGGGAAATGTTGTCTTGTCTAAGGTGACATCCATTTACTGCTCGAGGGCGTGATCGCTTGGTAAAAATCAGCGTGAGTTTGCTCAGTCGCTGCTCAAAACTTCCCTATTACTCAAATCACCAAACAAAACCCAGCGCAAGTCTGCTCGACAACTGCTCAGTCACTTCTCAAAAACGTCACCATTACTCAAATCACCATCGGCCGAACATCTCTAATGCTTTTATTGGCTCTCTCCGCCACAGGGCAGATAATTTATTTACCTTTTGGGGGGCCTTTTCCGTTACATTCATATCGTTCTTGTGATCCCTGATCCATCCGGTTAGAGGATGTATGTTATTTCCCTACTTCTCAAGGGCGTGATTTCATATTTGCTCAGATATCCAGTGATCGAGTCAGAACGATTCCATGACCGCATCCGCAATAAATGTAGCGCCATTTGTCATGTGTTTCAGCGATTCCGTTTTTCTCCTGAATTGCTCGAGCAGAGGCTCGGTGAGCAAGAAACAAGAAAATGTGACATCTGCAAGCATCTACAGAAATGTCATTGTTCACGGAACGAGAGACATGCCCGGGGGTGACGTAAGAGGAGATTGAGGTGTCAGATAAAGCACGGAATGTGTTGAACAATAAAGTTTATCGCCAATGTTTCCGTATTTATTTTTCGCATGTTTGTGTGTCTTTAGTTTATGTTGCAACAGTTGTCTGGTGTTTGTCACGGCTGTTTGTCTCACCATGATGTTAGTGACGCCATTTGTGGTCACACCTGAATGACCTGCACTGGTCTGATGTACTCCGACGAGTTAACATTATTGGTCGGAGATCATCCTTATCTATATCACGTGAGAAATTAACCGTTGGTGTTGCAATGCCAATATTTGAAATTTAAAATGGTCAGTTAGCAGAAAACCTCCGAACACTACACATGGATGAGTATGAATTATGGTTGAGAATAACGCCACTTATTGATGAGAAACTGATGCACATCAGTCATGTTATTTAAGCGATTCATCGGTCTCTGCGAACCTATGGATTTCTACAGATACGAGCAAAGCGTTGTGAACATGTCCTGTCCTCTACCTGTCTATATATTATTGTTTGTTCAGCAATATCTCCCAACCCGATGATCCCGCTTACTTGGGTTCGCAATTATCACATCCAAATCAACATTTAGCATAGAAGTATAATGCCTCCCTACCTGCAGAAGTCGCCATGGTTGCAGGGAGTCAGTGCCACCTTGATAACGTAAGGAGATAAAGTATGGTGGTGTTAAAGGATGCATTGTGGGAGAAGGCCCCGATTGTTGTTCTAGCAATTGTAGAATGATTGTTATTGACGAGCAGCATTGGCGTCAGGTTCTCTCAAGATCCCGCCATATTCGGACAAGCTAGATTACATTCTTAGATTAGATGTAACTGTTTTTTGTAGGAAACTATTTGTCATCCATTTCTGACGTGAGATGCGCGCTAATTTTGCCTCTTAACATTGCTCATGTTTCCTTTGCTGAATTCAATAGGATAACTTGATGCATTTTCTGCAGAATGCTGAAGGCTTACTTGATGTTTCAGCTGCATTTGCTGAATTATGTTGTTTTGTCTGACTGGTTTGTTGAATTGTTTCTGCTCGCTAGACGGCTATCCGACGGCTGAGCAAGTCTAGACTCCATTCTCCTCGTCCAGCTCCGCCTAACTCTCTATCCCCAAGGCACTGGTTACAAACTACACCCAAGCACTAAATCCCCAACATCTCAAACCCCTGTACGGTAATCAGACCAGTTACCTCCTGCCCCTTGTGCACCCGTCACCTTAGATGCCAGACGGGCGTCATTTCTGAGTTAACCGCATTAAACCCTTATACATTCTGCTAGACAATCGGTGACATATATTCTAGATATCCTCTCGGATTGTACAGAAAGAGCAAGGGCATGAACTGAAGCCCCGAGCAGCCAGAGATATCCTAGACATGGCGGAATTCAGTCTCTGTGAAACCCCGGAGATCAGTTGCTCATAGATACACATTATATGTGTGGGTTTCTTGGAGAAGGCAGGGGGCATACTGACTCTCTACGAAATGTAAAGGGAACCCGTTTGATGCTATGAGCACACACTCTGCGAGCCTGACGTTCTGAGCACCTGTTGTGGAGAGTATTAGCCCGGGTCCCGGCGCTCTCGGCAGCGGACGCGGCTCCGCACAACTCACAGAACTCGCGGATGCCAGGAGCGTTAAGCAGTCTTACAGCAGATGCTGCTTAGTTACAGGCAGGATACGCACGTTTAAGCGCCGGCACACAGCAATAGTTATATGCGCGTAGCAACAGCATAAGGGGCATAGGGATTGTTTATACCCTTTGATCGCTTAACGGGTAAGAAATGAATTTTTCACCCTTTTTCAAATCAACTGATTGGTTACACTCATGTGCGCGTTCGTATTTCCAATGCTTTTTTAGTGAGTAAACCATCCCCTGTCTTCAATCAGTTCTCTACTATAAGCCTCTACTTCAGTCATATGCGACATGCCATATAAATTTGCTATAAGCTGGATGTAGGACTGATCCACGTTATCGATACATCCTCTGACATCCCGCCTATCAGCTGGCGAGACAGATAACATTTAGGTTAAATTCTGTTTATTCACAGACGATCAAATCGATCAGTCCGGACAAGAATGATCGGTGGTAAACTTCTACACTCCGATTATTCCATCACAAATGGGGATCATTACTCCTGTATTATTCACTTTCGCTCAATACAAATGATACAAGGGATTTTCGGACCCTCAACCGATCGATCTTTAGAGGTTATTGTCAGCCCTTGCTTGACCCCACTTCAAAGGGTAATGGTATTTACCAGTTGTTTGAGTCGAGATTTAAACCTACATATAAAAAGCTTTGAAATAGGCAGTGGAACATGATACACTTAGTTCAGCTAATCCAGATTTGTGATCATTCATTCAGACACCACTTATATAATAGTCCTACATATTTAAACATTTATATTTCTAGGTGCATGGACCTCCGATTTGTACTTGGTATATAGCACACATGTTATTTAAAGCGCAGATTTAGTAAACATTCCCCTCTCACAGTGTAAAGTCCCGGCACCTTTCTCTATTCATGTAATAACCAGGCTCAGATCAGGTGTGAGTGAATTCTCTTCACGCATGGTTGATTTGTGTCTGTAGTTTATGGGAATATCGGTGAGAGAGGCCATGATCTCTGTGAGTCTGGACACGAGGCTAACCGGATTCTAGGGATATGGGACTAATTTGTTTGGAAACAGTCCTGTTTTGTAACAAGAGCCTGCCTATATAAGTGAGTGAGATTCACCCACTGGCAGTCAAGATCGATCTAGGGAGAGCTAGAGATGAGATCTAGAGATCGAGATCTAGAGCTTAACAGCGAGATCAGGATGGCTCTAGGCTAGACTACATCGGTGATAATAAAGGCTACGCTGATTTAACACACACTCCTGGACTTGTCATATCTACCATAAAAGCTACTATCACAATTACAGTAATTGAACCTCATCCAAGATGTGACTTGAGCTCGAAACATATCGGGTGATTTATCTCCGTCATACACATCCTGTCAGGTTCGTTTCTTAATTAACCGAATCTCCAGTGGACATCGCTAGCCAAAGATGATCTTACAATTTCAGGAGCATTTGATTTGTAAGTTTTATCAATTTTTTTTGATAATATCTAAGAACACTTCAGAGTTAATCTCTTTGTGTATTAAATATATTCTCCTCTAATCCGTACTTTAAACCGGTCTTGTATTGTACAGTGATTTCATCACACCCACCCAGCCTATATTGAGGGTTCTCACCCAAAACCCCACATGGCTGCGTCTACAAGAAACACTTAACTCATTCTCTAAGTGCTTCCCATAATGTGTTTTTGTGAAAACGCTGCGACATTAAATCGCTGAGATAGCATTCCTTTTGAGTCTGAATTCAGATCAATATTTCTCCCAGCTCTGTTATATTCATATGACGAATTGAGTCATGAACAGAATACTGACAAGGGAAACCGTTATGCCTTCTAGCTCAATAACATTCGAAAGAAGTTAATGTCTGAAAGTGTGGGTCCAATTCAGTCTCTTACATGCGGTGAACTGTCTTCGTCACCTGTCAACGTTTTCATGGAATACTTTACAAATGACAGGAAGTCTAAGATTATAATGTCAGAAAAGTCTTGATATAAAATCGGATGTCTGAAGCACCTGAGACATCCTTCACATTTAAATTAATGAGAAACCCCACAATCTCTGACTTCTTTCAGAGATGCGGCGTCTCTCTGCAACAAGTTACCTGAACAAGCGAGTGCTGAAGGGGGAAGAACCATGACAGTTGAATCACCCTCAGCTCGGGATGATTTGTGTCTGAAGCCTGGAGAAGTGAATCTGTTCCGCTCTCCTCCTCCTCCGTCCATTAATCTGCCATCTTTATCCCCATCACCTTGAACCCTGGAACTCTCGGCGCTTTATAGATGTATGACAGGATGTTGTTAGATATATGATAGGAGGTGGAAAAATATGGCGAAATATCCGTGAACCGAGGTGTCCGCCAGCTTCCTCTTTTATCAAAGGCTTCTCTCGTAGAGAGGCGGATCACAGCTCATTAATTTCCCTCGCGAGGTTTCCTTAAAGAGCGGCCACATCAGGGATTCCCCTCTTATAGGATAAACCCCCGTTTTAACAGACGCCCCTCTCGGATAGGATAAACCCCTCTATCAAAAGACACATTTCTATAAAAGGGAGACACGTAAGAGCTTAACAAATTCACAGGTTTCCGTGGTTTGGCCTAGTTTAGAGCGGACTTAGTGATTTGAGCAATACATTTTGGGTTGGCTACGGCAAATGACCCCTCGTCTTTGAGCAAAAGAAGGAACAGATGTTTGTTTTGCCCCTGTATCTATCATCACTAATAAATGGCCTCTGTTATCGGTATGCAATTTTCAACAGGATGTAAATCTAAATAAAGTATCAAATAAACCACCTCATATATCTGCTTATTGTTGTCAACTCAGACACGTAAATGTTTCTGTTCTAAACCTTCGTCCCTACTTATATATTTAGACGCTTTCATTTACATCTTGCACCATGGCATTATGAAAGACTAATGAATGTAAGAGATGGCAAATGGCAGACAGCACATTGCTAATTGCCAGACATATAATATACCTCACATCCCCGAAGGTTTGCTAAATGTGGATATGCAACCTTACAGAAGAAAGACACAGATACTTGCTTACAATAAACTGAAGTTACTTTGAGTGAAATATTCACTAGTAAAATCATTGCCTCTTTAACCATCTCTGTCAGACATTGATTGTTTCCGATAAGCTTCTTTACTTTTAACAGGAGATGATGGGCACGTTTGAACATCATTTGCATTTACAAATACTAATACACTTCTTGCTCCTCCATCAAGCTAGAGCTAGCCATTAATATAGCCATCCATTTTATCAATAACCTAATCATTTGTATGCAGCCTAAATTATTGACTGATCAGAGATAAATCCTAATAGCTTTGTGTTTTCCATCTCTGTCTGACACTAAAAAACCGGTCAGACTTGGCCAATTTACATTAAGTTGTTTCAAATCAATGACGGGTCACTGAGGTCACGCCCTGGTTGTCGAAGGTCATTCGTGTATCATCAAACAGGCGACAGATAGAGACAGACAGGAAATTACCCGTCAGCAGAAGCAATACTCTACCCCGCAGTTCAATCAGACAAGATATCGCGGGGAACTAATGTAACGCCCCCACCTTGGCTGATCGAGCCCTAGAAATCATAACAGGATTCACAGGAAGTGGAGATCCTTTATTATCCGCTATATTAGAATAGAGTTGGCCAAGCGAAACTTTAGCCCAGCCAGGATTGACGAGATTCAGGTTTGTAATCGTGACGAGTCTGCGCCCCCGGAAACGTCCAAGTCAATTTGTTTCTCGTTCTCTTCTTGTAGCCGCCAGTATAAACTGGAAATAAATGTCATATCTGAGCGATGTCCTGAGAGATGAGTTTAGAGCCATCGGTTGTCACCCTGTGTTTAAGGTCCCGGTGGTAGACATGTGCCAGAACACTTTCCCACATGCCGTCCTCACAATCCACCTGCCAACATGGCATATCATGATCATCTTTGAAAATGGTAAACTGGGCATCAATGGAACGATTCAATGAGTCCCCTCTTATCGATCTATCACGGTGTAATTATTTGAGTGTCAAAAGCATCAGAGGCTGGTTGTACAAACAGAAGCTGAGTTCTCTCTCTCAGCATTAATGGCCTCTTCTGCCCTCTCATGTTACACAAAAACGCGGCTTGTTCTGCACAACCTGTGCATGTTAAAGCAGCTTCTCAGTGCAGGAAACATTTACTAGCCAATTCCCTGCCTCTTTAACCACCTCTAGCTGACACTTATTGTTTCTGATAAGGTTCTTTACTCTTTACAGGATATAACAATACGTGTTGATATTTTCAGGGTGAGAAAAGCACCTGTGTACTTTCTTCATGTTTCCCGTCTGTGTGGATCTGAGTGCGATAACTTGTCAGTTAGGGAAGATTTAAAAGATGCTCAGATGATGTTCATCCTGCGGTTTTGAAGACGGTCTATCTCTGGCAGATGAAACAGCTGCTTTCTTATAAATCGTGCTGGTTATCTATTAAACATGTCACAGGCACGCACAAATATGCGCTCAGATTCCCGAGGTATCCGGACTAGGCTCCTGAGACACGATATCTCTGTCGGGTGACAATAAAGCACTGACTGATGGTGCAGCTGTAATGTGTCCAGATATATTAGCGGATATGACGATGTTTTACGCAGACAAACGCACCACAGATTCTGGACACGCTCTGGGCCACCTTGGCACATGTTATGGGTCACCTTGGTGTCCGAGTTTCTGTCAGACCATCAGGGGTTTTGGTTCTCCATCATTACTATCATCAACTGTTTCTGCAAACATTTCACAACAAAACTCTGGGCCTTCTTATCAGTCAGTGCTCAAGAGCGTCCACGTTTACTCAAATCACCCTCGGCTGAGCAGCAAACTGCTCTAATGGTTTCAGTGGCTCTCTCCATCTCGGGGTAGATCAATCCTGTTCTAGTCGTATTCCCAGTCACATGATCATTTTTCACGTGCTATCTGACGCAAGCGTTGAAGAGATATATGTTTTCTCCCTACACAAGCGTTATAATCTCTCAAAGGCGCGATCTCTCTTTTGCCCAAATATCCGGTGGTTGAGGTAAAGCGACGCCATCACCACGTCCCCTAAATCTATCGCCATGTGCTTCAACCATTCCTTTTTCTCAGGAATTGTTGAGTAGTCGCTCGAGCAGTGATGTTATTGTTCAAAGGCCAACGGACTCGCCAGGGTCTGACAGGAGTGATGAAACGAAGAAATTAGCCGGTAGACCGAGAAATTGGCGAATCATGCGAATCTTGTCTCATGTGCCCGTGTTGTTGGTCATTAACTGTTTCTGTAACCAATTCACATGGTTATGTCCGTCACTACTCAACCACGTCCCCATTTACTCGAATCACCATTGTCGGAGCAAAATTTTACAATGCTTTTAGTTGCCCTCTTCGTCTCAGGGCAGATCAAGTCTTTTAACCTTTATTGCGTGCCCATCCCGTTGATTTATCAATGATATATTATGTCACTATTGACGCATGTGCTAAGGATATGTATGTTTTCTCACCCTAATCAACCGTTCTCATCGCTCAAAGGTAGGATCTCTCTTTTGCGCATATTTCCGGTTTTTCTCCTGAGTTATTGCCCGAACAAGAGAAAGTCACGTCTGGGAGCTTCTACAGCCATGTTATTCCCGCCCAGGGGTGAAGGAGAGACTTCGGAATGAGGACACAGGAATTAGTGGAGTTGGGGGATAGTGGAATGTGATTACTACAATTCCAACACTCTGATAATACAGTTGTCTTCCGGGCCCATGTTGTTGGTTACAGCGCCAGTATATACAAGCTATTATATACAAATAAATTATGCGTGAGAATAAAGCAACTTGCATGTGAGAAACTGCTGCACATAAATCAAATCAGCACATCATGTCACACCCGAACTGCAGAAGTCATCATGGATTTGGGAAGTCAGTGTCTCCGTGACAACGAAAGCAAATACAGAAATACAGATAGGGGTGTTATAATATTTGTTGTGGAAAAAGTCACATATGTTGTTATAACAGTTATAGAAACTGCTGCAGAAGTCGTCAAGGTTGCGGGGAATCGGCGTGACCTTGACGACGTAAACATATAAATATGGCGGTGTAATAAGATTTATTGTGGGTGAAGTTCCCACTTGTTGTTTTAGAGCTTTCTAGCGCTTGTAGACTGATTGTTATTGACGAGAGACGAGCAACATCGACGCCAGTTTCTTCCCCGATCCCGCAATTACCGCGCAAGGTCAAACTAGATTGCCAACTCAGATTAGATATGAGAACTCTTTGTAGGAAATCATTTGTCATCCTGGGCACAAATCACAACGACTCGGGTGTGACCTTTTAGATGCTGCTTAACGCACATGATACTTACTGATAGAGTAAATAAATGTTTCTGCTGCAGAATTTGCAGAATTCTGTAATAAAACTAAATGTTTCATGTGTTTCTGCTGCAGAATTCTATGCGAAAACTAATTATTTCGGTGGTTTAACTTGACCTATCGCTGCTGTAGATTAATTTGGCTAAGGATGACTCCGACAGTTATAAAGAAAACACAAGTCATGCTGCGGCTAAACTTGGACACGTGTGGCGAGAGAATTGTGGACGTCACATCGGAGTAAATGTCCGGTTCTCTGTATAAAAGTAGAATTAATGTGTGGGCTTTGTTGTAAAGGTTTAGTATAGGACCAGCAGGAATACTACGCGTCAGTCATATAAATTACTCAGGATTATCTGCATTTATTCCTAGGAGGACAGCTCTATCAGACATATGATTTATCTGTGTCTGTTGTCTGGATGTTGTCTGTCTGGAAGGAATTGTTTCTGCTCTCAGGGCTGAGCAAGTCTAGTATCTACGTCTCTAACACCGACAAGGGAGCAGTTAAATATTTAAATAACCCCGGGGCTACTGTCCCTTGTGCCAGTGATGAACTTTTCTCTCCCATCCAGCAGCAGTCCATCAAATCAACGAAAATTTCCAAAATAACTGAGTATCTGTCACACTATATATTTATCTTGATGGGCGAATGGTCACATATATCTCTTGTATTATTTCAGACCCGTGCAGGAAAAGCAAAACTGAAGCACCGAGCAGCTAGAGATATCACACATAATAATAACTGACTGTCTGACAGAGTGACAGGAAGATTCTGGTGGCATATCACCCGTCCTTATCTGAACAGCGCAGTGTGAGCGGCACAGATTGACACTGTCAGTCTGACACTGTGAACACCTGTAAGCGCGAGTGTTAGCTTGAGTTCCGGCGCTCTCGGCAGCGGACGCGGCTCCGCTAAACTCACAGAACTCGCAGATACCAGGAGCGTTAAGAAGTCTTACAGCAGATGCTGCCTAGTTACAGGCCGGATAAACAAGGCTTAAGTACAATGCTACTGAATAATCCGGCACACAGCAAGAGAATTATGCTCCTAGTAACAGTTCCAGGCTGCTAGCAACAACCTCAGATTCAGGGGGACTTTGTCACCGTTAGGTCGCTTGACAGGTGAGAATTCATTTTTCACCGCCCATTGTCTCAACGGATTAACCACACTGTTATATCAGATAATGTGCGCCCTTTTATTATTAATATCAGTTCTAATTTTAATAACGATAGACCTCGCAGCATCAATATAATCCCTGGATTTAAGCATCTCCGTCAGTCCAAACCACCATGTCGTATATATTTAGTATAAGCTGAATGAATGACTGATTCACTTAATCTATAAATTCTGTACAAGTGACACCCTCCTCATGTCAGCTGATTAATTACACTCTGTACGATGTCATGTGCGCTCGTATTATTAATATCACTGTTTATGGATGAGACATAACCCGGCATCAATCAATTCTCTGATATATCTTCTGTCCAAACCACTATGATCTGTACTTTTCTTATAAGCAAGGATTGATCCATGTTGTCGCTACATCCTCGCACATCCCCTCTCCTGTGAGCTGATGGGATAGTAAACCCTCTTCTGTCCGCCTTCACTACAATCTCTGTTTGTTCACAGATCGATCAGTCATGGACAAGTGTGATCGGTAAACTTGTCTTATCCGAACCTGGTGTCAAAGGTCAACAGCTGAAGTGGGGATCAATAACTAATGTATTAACCCCAAGGGGGATTTCTGACCCTCGACTGATCAACATCAACCTAAGTTTGATCCCATTTCACATGGTGATAATGTTTGGCAGTTGTTGGTGTTAATTAATACTCTGATTTGAAACCGCCTGCACAAATCGAGAGTCAGAAAGCTGTTCAAGTGTCAGACTTCAGTCTCTCTCTCTCTCTCTCTCTCTCTCTCTCTCTCTCTCTCTCTCTCTCTAGCTAATGTAGATGTGGGACAATTGTATAATACTTTTAAAGTTTAAATGTTTACATATCTAGGTACAGGGACCGCCCATTTGTGTATGCTTTAATACATATCTTATATACAGCGCAGATTTAGTAAGTGATTCCCCTCTCACAGTGTAAAGTCCCGGCACCTTTCTCTATTCAAGGTTTGAACGGGTTCAGATCAGACGTGAGTGAATTAGCTTCACGCTTGATTGATTTGTGTCAGGAGTTCGTGTGAATATCGGTGACAGAGACGGTGATTCTAGTGTTGTAATTTACAGGTGATCTCTGTTAATCACACAGCTAACCGGCTGGAAGAAATTGGTGGCCAAATATCTAGCTTTTGTGGTTGAAAAGCTACGAATATGATACATAATTGCTTGCAGTAGTTAATTAACTTGCCAGGAATACTTGAATCATGGTTGAATTGCTAGGATTGCGGGAAGTGTTTAATTGAATCACTCGGAATATGTTGTTGATTTCTGCTACTCAAGGTAAAACCACTTGATACTTTTATTCGGTTGAATAACCAATTTGTAAATAATTCAGACGGTCATTTGATTATGTAATTTGATCCTCGAAGTTCCCATGTAAAGCTGTCGATGTTTAATTTCACGATTGTCGAGGCTTCTCATGTGTAAGTTGGCGCCGGGTAAGATTGTTTATCCTCCGTGAATGTTATAACACGGTTGGTATTTCAATGTTGACTGGAAGCGATCACACAAATACGGGGATAATGTGAGGTTTATCTGAAGTATTATTTGGCTCTCCTGATTACAAACCTAAAGCCGGCGAGCCCCTCGCTACATAAACAACCACGTGGCTCGATACTAACATGCTGAAATATGAATGTAATACATCAACTCTCGCCAAGTTCAGGAATGGTCTGCTTGGAATTTCGCTAGATTCTCCCGGTTTGCTGTGTCGGCCAGTAAATGGTCGATAATTACATTTATGTGTGAAGATATTTATTTGTTATGAGATTTCTGTTCACAAGTTCGACGACTGTAATTGATTCTCATCCAAGATGTGACTTCAGCTGGAAACATATCGGGTTGTTTATCTCCGTCATACACATCCTGTCAGGTTCGTTTCTTAATTAACCGAATCTCCAGTGGACATCGCTAGCCAAAGATGATCTTACAATTTCAGGAGCAGTTGATTTGTAAGTTTTATTTATTTTTGTTGATAATATTTAAGAACATCTCAGAGTTAATCTCTTTGTGTATTAAACATATTCTCCTCTAATCCGTACTTTAAACCGGTCTTGCATTGTACAATGATTTCATCACACCCAACCCAGCCTGTATTGAGGGTTCTCACCCCACCTAAACTGCATCTACAAGAAACACTTAACTCAATCTCTAAGTGCTTCCCATAGTGTGTTTTTGTGAATACGCTGCGAGGTTTTGCGTCTGAATTCAGATCAATATTTCACCCAGCTCAGTTATATTTATATGACGAATTGAGTCGTGAACAGAATACTAACAAGGGAAACTGTTATACCTACTAGCTCAATAACATTCGAAAGAAGTTAATGTCTGAAAGTGTGGGTCCAATTCAGTCTCTTACATGCGGTGAACTGTCTTCGTCACCTGTCAACGTTTTCATGGAATACTTTACAAATGACAGGAAGTCTAAGATTATAATGTCAGAAAAGTCTTGATATAAAATCGGATGTCTGAAGCACCTGAGACATCCATCACATTTAAATTAATGAGAAACCCCACAATCTCTGACGTCTTTCAGAGATGCGGCGTCTCTCTGCAACAAGTTACCAGAATAAGCTGAGTGTTGAGGAGGGACGTCGCTGTGACACTTGAATCGCCCTGAGCTCGGGATGATTTGTGTCTGAAGCCTGGAGAAGTGAATCTGTTCCGCTCTCCTCCTCCTCCGCCCATTAATCTGCCATCTTTATCCGCATCACCCTGAATCCCGAAACTCTCGGCGCTTGAGAGATGTATAACATGAAGGGGTTTGATGTGTGAGGGGAGGCGGAGACCTGTGGTAGCTGATAGCTTCCTGTTCCTGTGGCAGGTTTACAAAAGCCGTTCTCCGTGAAACGAGCTATCTGTAAAAAGAGCTCTCTATGAGGCGAGCTGTCCCTGATACGAGTTGTCTTTAAAGCGAGTTGTCCGCCAGCTCCCTCTTTTATCAAAGGCTTCTATAGTAAAGAGGCGGATCACAGCTCATTAATTTCCCTCGCGCGGTTTCCTTAAAGAGCGGCCACATCAGGGATTCCCCTCCTACAGGATAATCCCCCGTTTCTGACAGACGCCCCTCTCGTACAGCATAAACCCCTCTATTAAAAGACACATTTCTATAACAAGGAGACTCGTAAGAGCTTAACAAATTCACAGGTTTCCGTGGTTTGGCCTAGTTAGAGCGAAGTTAGTGATTTGAGCAACACATTTTGGGTTGGCTATGGCAAATAACCTCTCGTCTTTGAACAAAAGAAGGAACAGACGCTTGGTTTGCCCCTGTATCTATCATCACTAATAAATGGTCGCTGTTAGAACATTTGTAGTCAGCTCCTCCTCCCTGTTGTGGAAGAATGAATATAAAGTGTTTGTTATCACCGGTTACAGACTTCCTCGCCTCCTTCACACGAGCAGAGAATAATTAAGTGTGCAGCTTCTTAGACAGAACAAATTACTCAGACACTGTGGCTGAATACCAACAATTGGAAAGAGCGGCGTTTGCTTAACAGGTAGCCAATGGTTGGGATAATGTCGCATTAATGGATCGATAAAAAGAGTGAGTTTACTTCAACTTACTAAGATATTAAACGTATTAATTCATGATGAACTAATTCAATTTGCGTCGGTTGAATGTAACAAATGAAATTTGATATGCAATTTTCTCGTAATTTTAGACAGGATTTAAATCTAAATCAGGTATCAAATAAACCACGTCATATATCTGATTATTATTGTCAACTCAGACAGGTAAATGTTTCTGTTCCAAACCGTCATCCCTACTTACATATTTAGACGCGTTCATTTACGTCTTGCACCATGGCATTATGAAAGACCAATAAATGTAAGAGATGCCAAATGGCAGACAGCAAATTGCTAGTTGCCGGAGATATCCGACACCTCACATCCCCGCAGGTCTGATATATTTGGAGATGCGACTATACAGAAAAGAAACACAAATGCTTGCTTTCAATGAACTGAGGTTACTTTGAGTGAAATATTCACCAGTAAAATCATTGCCTCTTTAACCACCTCTGTCAGACATTATCTTTACCCCTAACAGGCGATGATGGGCATGTTAGAACATCATTTACATTTACAAATACTAATACACTTCTTGCTCCTCTATCAAACTAGAGCTAGCCATTAAGATAGCCATCCATTTATCAATAACTTAATTGTTTGTATGCAGGCTAAATGATTGACCGATCAGAGATAAATCCTAATAGCTTTGTGTTTTCCATCTCTGCCTGACACTAAAACAACGGTCAGACTTGGCCAATTTACATTAAGTTGTTTCAAACCAATGACTGGTCGCCGAGATCACGCCCTGGTTGTCGAGTGTCATTCGTGTAACATCAAACAGGCGACTATTAGAGACAGACAGGAAATTACCCGTCAGCAGAAGCAATTCTCTCCCCCGCAGTTCAATCAGACAAGATATCGCGGGAAACTAATTTAACGCCCCCTACCCGGCTGATCGAGCTTCAGAAACTATTACAGGATTCACAGAAAGTGGGAATCCTTTATTATCCGCTATATTAGAATAGAGATGGTCAGGTGAAACTTTAGCTGAGCCAGGATTGACGAGATTGAGGTTTGTGATTGTGACGAGGATGCGCCCCCGGAAATGTCCCAGTCATCTGCAATTTCTCGTTCTCTTCTTGTTGCCGTCAGTATGAACTGGAAATAAATGTCACATCTGAGCGATGTCCATGGGGATCAATTTAGAGCCTTCGGTTGTCATCCAGTGTTTCAGGTACAGGTGGCAGACATGTGCCAGAACACTTTCCCACATGCCGTCTTCACAATCCACCTGCCAACATGGCATATCATGATCATCTTTGAAAATGGAAAACTGGGCATCAATGGAGCGATTCAATGAGCCCCCTCTCATCGATCTATCACAGTGTAATGATTTGAGTGTCAAAAACATCAGAAGCTGGTGGTACAAACAGTAGCTGAGTTCTCTCTCTCAGCGTTAATGGTCTCTTCTGCACTCTCATGTTACACAGAGACTCTCCCGGTTCAGCAGAAACTGTGAATGTTAAAGCAGCTCTCTAGGTGCAGGAAACATTTACTAGCCAGATTACTGTCTCTTTAACAACCTCTAGCTGACACTTATTGTTTCCGATAAGCTTCTTTACCCTTTACAGGATATAACAACACGTGTTGATATTTTCAGGGTGAGAAAAGCACCTGTGTGCTTGCTTCATGTTTCCCGTCAGTGTGGATCTGAATGCGAGAACTTGTCTGTTAGGGAAGATTTAAGAGATGCTCAGATTATGTTCATCCTACGATGTTGCAGAAGGTCTATGATCTCTGGCAGATGAAACAGCTGCTTTCTAATAACTCGTGCTGGTTATCTATCAAACATGTCACAGGCACGCATAAATTTGCACTCAGATTTCCGAGGGACCCGGACTTGGCTCCCGAGACTCGATATCTCTGTCAGGTGACAATAAAGCACTGACTGATGGTGCAGCTGTGATGTGCCCATATATTTTAGCGGATATGACGTATTGTTAGCAGGCAGTCAAACGCTCCAGTCACCTTAGCACATGTTATGGGCCACATTGGTGTCCGAGTAGTTTCTGTCGGACCATCAGGGGTTCTGATTCTCCATCATTACTTTTATAAGCTGTTTCAGCAACCATTACAGAATTAAACTTTGGGCCCATTTATCAGTCGCTGCTCAAGAGCGTCCACGTTTACTCATATCACCCTCGTCTGAGCACACTGCTCTAATGGGTTTACAGTGGCTCTCTCCGTCTCGTGGTAGATAAATCCTGTTCTAGTCGTATTCCCAGTCACATGATCATTTTTCACGTGATATCTGACGCAAGCGTTGGAGAGATATATGTTTTCTCCCTACTCAAGCGTTATAATCTCTCAAAGGCGCGATCTCTCTTTTGCGCAAATACCCGGTGGTTGAGGTAAAGCGTCTCCTTCGCCACCTCCTCTAAATCGATCGCCATTTCTCATGTGCTTTAACGATTACTTTTTCTCCCGAATTGTTGAGTAATCGCTAGAGCAGTGATGTTATTGTTCATTGGCCGACGGACTCGCCAGGGTCTGACAGGAGTGGTGATACGGCGAAATTAGCCAATGGACCCATAAATTGGCGAATCAGGCGAACCTTGTCTCACGTGCCCGTGTTGTTGGTCATAAACTGTTTCTGCAACCAATTCACATGATTACTTACTAAACTTTGGGCCCGCTTATCCGTCACTGCTCAACCACGTCCACATTTACTCAAATCACAATCGTCGGAGTAAACTTCTATAATACTTTAAGTGGCCCTCTTCGTCTTAGGGCACATCAAGTCTTAACCATTTTTCGTGTCTTTCCCGTCAATTGATCATTCGATTTATTTTATATTATGTCACTATTGACGCATGTGCTAAGGATATGTATGTTTTCTCTCTACTCAACTCTCATCGCTCAAAGGTAGGATCTCTCTTTTGCGCAAATTTCCGGCTTTTCTCCTAGGTTATTGTCCGAGCAAGAGAAAGTCACGTCTGGGAGCTTCTACCGTCATGTTATTGCTGCACGGAGGTAACGGAGTGAGGGGACCAGGGGTGACTGAGAGAACTCGGAATTAGCCGGAGGACACAGGAATTAGTGGAGTTGGGGGATAGTGGAATGTGATTACTACAATTCCAACACTCTGATAATTCAGTTGTCTTCCGGGCCCGTGTTGTTGGTTACAGCGCCAGTATATAAAAGCTATTATATACAAATAAATTTTGCGTGAGAATAACGGCATTCGCTTGTGAGAAACTGCTGCACATAAATCAAATCAGCACATCATTTTACACCCGAACTGCAGAGTCATCATGGGTTTGGGAGTCTCCGTGACAACGAAAGCAAATACAGACAGGGGTGTTATAAGATTTATTGTAGAAAAGGTCACACATGTTGTTATGACAGTTGTAGAAACTGCTGTAGAAGTCGTCAAGTTTGCGGGGAATCGGCGTCACCTTGACGTCGTAAACATATAAATATGGCGTTGTAAGATTTATTATTATCGACCCCGCAATTTCCGCGCAAGGTCAAACTAGATACCCGGCTCAGATTAGATATGAGAGCTTTTTGTAGGAAACCATTTGTCATCCGAGGTACAAAATACACTATGTCTGATATGACCAAGACGCTACTGTGCTTCTTAACATGGCTCATGTTTCTTCTTCTGAATTCAGTAGGGTCACGGAACGTCTTTGTTGCAGAATTCTGAAGCTTAAGTAAATGCTTCGAATGTTTTTGCTAAATATGGTCACACGTGGTAAGAGACATGCATATGACCGTTAAGTTTAGTAAAGGACCGGCAGAAGAACTGTTAATATGAACCAGGGATATAAATTATACATGATTATCTGTATTTATCACAGGTGGGACAGCGGATACAGACGCTTGGCTACATCTGGGATTGTTGTCTGTCTGTGGTCTGGATTGTTACTTGTCTCTAGGCGGCTGTCTGATGGCCGAGCCAGTCTAGTAAATGCGTCTCTAACACAGACGAGGGAGCAGTGAAACAAATTACTCCGGGGCAGCTGTCCATTCTCCTCTTCCCTTGTGTCATACCAACTCTCGCCCAGTCAACAGCAGTTCACCCCCGCCTAACCCTCTTTCACCAACCTACTAGTTACAAAGTACACACCCTCTACTAAATACCACACTTCGCGGCACTTAGACCAGCAACAGTTATAGTGTCCCAGGCTGCTGACAACAGCTTCAAATTCAGAGTGATTTTAAAACGTTGGATTCGCTTATCGGGTAATAAATGATATATGTATATCCCATGTATTGACGGATAAAGTACAAACTGCGCACTTATATTATTCATATTAATGTTTATGAGCCATCTCTGTGTCTGCTTCAGTCAGTCCACCATGTCATGTGTATTTGTAACAAGCTGGATGGAAGATTGATAACTGATACATCCTTTGACACCACTTATCTTGTCCACCTTTACTGTTATCCCTGTTTGTTCATAGATCGATCAGTCCTGGACAAGTGTAATTGGTAAACTTTTCTAATCCGATCGTTCCACCACAGGTCAGGATTATTTACTCATTGATTTGACACTTTTTCACCACACAAACAAACTAGTGGGATTTCCCAACCCAAGCTTGACCCGACTTAACTTACTGAGTCATTTGACGCTTGATTGTTTTAGACCCCAACTTGACCCGACTTAACAGGGCTATGATATTTGGCAGTGGTAGGATTTACACTATTGTTGACCCCACTTCACACGCTGATGATACTTGACCGTTGTTTGTGTTTAGTCCCCAATTTGAACCTACTTCAAATCCGGATTAAGAAAGCTGTGTCAGCAGAACATGATACAATAATTTCAATTAATGCAGATTTATATTAATAAACTCTGGTACAAATTCTGACTATTATATCTTATATAAAGCGCAGATTTTGTAAACATTCCCCTCTCACAATTTTAGTCCCGGCACCTTTCTCTATTCATGTAATAACATGGCTCAGATCACGTGTGAGTGAATTCTCTTCACGCTTGATTGATTTGTGTCTGTAGTTTGTGTGAATATCGGTGACAGAGAGGGTGTTCTAGGGTTGTAATTTACAAGTGATCTCAGTGAATCTGAATAAACGGCACAAGGTGTTGAGAATAGAACACCGAATATCTAGAAATCGTGGCTAAATTACATAATAATTTGCGACAGGTAACGAGCTTGACACGGATCTTTGAGTCACGTGGAATAAGAGCTAGAAGTGGAAATAGTCTTACATGTATGCCGCTGATTTTAGCTACTCAAGGTTAGACCACTCGAAGCTTTTATTCGGTGAATTGGCTAATTTGTAAATACTTTGCACGGTCATTTCAAGTTGTAATGTGATCCTCGAAGTTCACATGTAAAGCTGTCGATGTTTAATTTCACGATTGTCGAGGCTTCTCACGTGTAAGTTGGCGCGGGGTAAGATTGTTTATCCACCGTGAATGCTATAACACGGTTTGTATTTCAATGTTGACTGGAAGCGATCACACAAATACGGGGATAATGTGAGGTTTATCTGAAGTATTATTTGGCTCTCCTGCTTACAAACCTAAAGCCGGCGAGCTCCTCGCTACATAAACAAACACGTGACCGACACTTACATGCAGCGATAGTAATTTAATACACTTGCGTGTGAAGACATTTATTTGGTAATCAGATTTCTGTCCACAAGTACGAAGACTTTAAATGAACCTCGTCCATGGTCTGGCCTGAGCCATCTGACAATGATATAGTTTTTCAGGATTCTAATCATATACATGTATGTGTAATCTGTACACGCGGCGAGCTGTCCGTGAAGCGAGTTATCTGCGTAGCGAGATGTCCGCCAGCTACCTCTCTCATCAAAAGCTTCTCTCGTAAAGAGGAGGTTTTAGGGCATATTAATTTTCTCGCGAGGGTTTCTATAAGTAGAGGATTCATATTTGTGGGTCGGTTAGCTGAATGATTACTGTCGTGTAAATGTGTGACTTTTAATCATAAGAACATTAATCGTTTTATTTCTTGTGAGTTTAAACTTACAAATGAAAATCTGATATGCAATTTCCTTGTAATATCAGATCCGAACCTTTCGTTTCAAATAATCAACTGACATTCGAACCACCTTCCCTACATATATTTTGAGATGCATTCATTGTTCTTTGGCATTAATAGGACGATAGAGATGCCACAGGGCAGACAACACTTTTCTATTAATTCAAAATATATATGATACCTTACATCACAGAAGAATTACGAAATTTTCCTTTATAAAAGAATACAGACATGGATGCTTACGGAAAATAAAGCCAGGTTACTTTGTCTGCTGGGGAGATCTGAGAATAAATGTTACTTCTGAGCGATGTCCAGGGAGGCCAGATTAGAGCCTCCACTTGTCAACGGTGTTCTAGATAACTGCCAGCTCACCTGACTGTATCACCCTCTGGTATAGCCAGCACAAGCTAGTAGCAACCTTTTCTGACTGGAATGTGGTTGAAAATTATAAGGGAAAATTTTTACGCTGTCCATTTTAGCCATGCTGGCCATGTGATAGGTGTAATGACGTGGGTTCTAAAAACAAGCACCTGTTTTTACAAACAAAGACTGAGTGTTTTTTCTCAGCTTTATTTGCCACTCTCACGTCCAGTCTGCAGAACAGGCAAACATGCACTTATTGTTTATGACAAGCTTCTTTACCCTTAACTGGCGACAAGACATGTTAACATTTCACAGTGCTAAACGCACTTGTTTGCACTTTAGTTGTTTAATGTTTGGGTCTGAGTGCGAGAAAATGGCAGATCTGGATGATAAAAAGAATGCATCTAGATGATTTATATCGCACAGTTTTGAAGACAGATTTACCTTGATGGTTGAAACTCGCTTTCTAGTAAACGTGACCCTGTATATGTTATAGATGTACAATGTGGATCACAGACACCTGAGACGCTAGATGCTCTGAGTGCTTAGTCATTATAAATTACACATTTGTGTCTTTTTTAGACCTGAATTTGTCAAGCGTCTTGAAGTTGTCTTATTGCTTGTGAGACACACCTGGAAGACACTTTGAAATGATTTCTGTCGGGTATCTTGAGAGTGTCTTACGGGCAGTGGTGTCTGAAAACTGGATGGAAATCTGTAAGCGTGTTTGGGTTGACCCCTGGACGCCGTGTGTTCTTATCCGCGCTTCCTACACATGTGTTGCCTGCAATGATTCGTTTCCCTGTCGCCGTCTCTGTGATTATCTATCACATGCCCATTCTACCCCGGGTGGGCAAATGTCCAGATGCCCCTACCACACGATCTGCCTCCTTGGTAGATTCTAGTCCCCTCTACTTTTTATACTTTCTCCACTAACCTCAGCTGTGTTCTTTAGCTGGTCTTTCTCTTTCCCACTTCGCTCTCACCTACATCAGCCCCATGCCCCTCGCGCTTGAGATATTTCCCCCTGTAGCCACCACCCGTCCTGCGCTTGACTTGCGATTTCTCGCCTTGTAGCCTCTGTTGACTCACGTCTTTTACCAGATTGTCTGCCTCGTTTGTCTGTAGTATAGATGTTGGCACAGCACGGAGACCTCATATATTGTCTAACCACGTGTGTACAAATTCTGACATGACATGTGTCAGCAGGATGATCGAAGGTTAGAGTAAGAGTACCGCCTACAGAGTGTCCAGAAATAAGTTACATAACCTCAGTTATACCATCGATCCTGCTGATTTCTCGCCTATAGACAGATAATCTGATTACCTGTCCGCGTTGTATCACTCTGCGCACGTGGCTTACTGCCGGACTGTCAATCATCTGTTTGGTATCTGTCCAACTCCGGCCGCCCTCAATCATTAATGACTTCTGATTATTTATTCAACGGACACGTTCATCTCATTACATGTGTCATGTGTGGTCAATAAAACTCGGGGCCCATTTATCTGGCAACGATCCCGTAAAATGACTCAGCACTGGATTATATTAACAAATTGGGAGATACATAACTTATATTATCTCAAATGACAATCATACCCAAATCTGAGATAACTTATAATTATAATGCAAACCAATTTTATATGTCTGAAATATAAAGTTCGACATTAACACATGACACATAGCGGACCGTCCTATAACTCAGATTTGCAAGTTATCGTTTTTTTCTGCTTATTTTCCCTGATATCAACAGCCGTGCCCCTTGAATACATCCACCTTACAATCAAATCTACACCACACCTACGTTTTGATAAATAACACGACATTATCACTATCTTACTCTCTGCCGTCACTTACCCTGAGCTATATCTCCTCATCACTGCTGTCATCCTTGCTCCCGTTATTGCCTGAGACTATTACCACCCTGAAAGCCGCGTTAAATCAAACCACCCCCTCCCCTCATATCATGTCCCCTGAGAAATATGAAACCTGTGATAAACACCTGTTAGTCACGTACAATGTCGGACAAACTCATATCCCCTGACCACACTACCCAGGTATATATTGTAGGTGACTACGACCGACTGTCGAGGGCGTGAAATCAACACAGACCTCGCGACTTCTCTGAGGGACACATTGACCCATATTTGAAGAACTTAAAATTTATTCTTTGTTAGAGGAGACTGGATGACACCTGGCGAGTGTAGATCCAAAGTCTTACATCCATGCGGTGTAACAGCGCTCTCTGAAATTATAAGATACTTTAACATGAATCTTGTGAGAACTAAACTCGGTTCTCCCACATCTTCCACATCTCTGTCTGAGCGGAAACAAGCTCAATCTTATAGGGATAGAATCTAGTTTTACTCCCCAGGCAAATAATCCCCCCTCTCAGGCCACACGGCTCATTAGACAAGGTGGTTCTTATTTAAGGGGAACACTTCCGCCTGTCAATCACCATTAAACAGCAGAGCGATGTGTTACTAGTGCAGAGATAATTGACTTGGTGTTTCATATGAACTTCCGGTAAGTGGAAAGGGTTTTTCTTACATGCAAATAGCACGTTTGCAAAATTATCCATAGTACCTTTCATCGTGACTAATTACTTTCTGTTGGACCGCTGTGACCTTCCCTTTTGTGTCTAAAAAACCCGCAAAGAACCACTTTTGCAAAACGATCAAGTGAACAGTTGTTTTGACATGTCACTTCCTGTAGGGGGTGTTGGTAGCATGGAAAAAAACAGTGAAATTCTGCTCATCAAATGCCCAGCCACTTCTCGAAAGTTGCTCCCGTTTACTCAAATGACCACCGTTTGAGCAAACTCCTCCCATACTTATAGCCAGTTTAGGGCAGATGAATTCTTTTACGATTTTTTCTTCCCGTCCCATGATCATCTATCATTGACGCATGCGCTAAGGAGATGTGTTTTCTTTCTCCACTCAAGCGTTTTCACAGCTCAAGGGCGCGATCTCTCTTTTGCTCAAATGACAGGCGGTCAAGTGAGAACGATTCCTTGGCCGCCTCCGCAATTAATCTTACCCCATTTCTCATGTGCTTCGGCAGTTTTCTCCTGAATTGCTATGGCCCCGTGAGCAAGAAACAAGAGAATGTGCCGTCATCTACAGTTATGTTATTGTTCACGGGGCGAGGGTCACGTTCTGGGGTGACAAGGAGTGCCCCGGGGATGACAAAGAGTGTCCCGGGGGTGACAAGGAGTGTCCCGGGGGTGACAAGGAGTGTCCCGGGGGTGACAAGGAGTGCCCCGGGGGTGACGTGAACAGAGCACGGAATAAGCCGAGGGACACAGGATTATTACAGCTGGGGGAGAGTGGAACGTGTTTACGAGAATCCCCGACACTGGATGATTGATAATTTAGTTGTCTCTCAGGCCGGCGTTGTATTCAAAGTCCGGACTAGTGACAGTTAGATATTATAAACAAGCAGATTATGAATTATGAATCAGAATTACGTGACTTGTTTGTCAGAAACCGCTGCAAATCATCGCAGCATTTCACACCCGGTCTGCAAAAGTCGTCAAACTTGTGTTGCGTCAGCGTCACCTTGACAACGTAAGGAGATCAAGATGGCGGCGTAATCAGATGTTTTATGGAGAAAGACGCACTTGTTATCAGAGGATTTATTTTAGGAGACGGGCACACTTTTGTTAAAGGATTTATTGGGGGAGAAGGTCCCACTTGTTGTTCTAGCACTTGTAGAATGATTGTTATTGAAGAGAAAACGAGCAGCATGGACGCCAGGTTCTCCCCCGACCCCGCAATTTCCGGGCAAAGTAAAACTAGATTACCGGCTGAGATTAGATATGAGAACTCTTTGTAGGAAATCATTTGTCATCCTGGGCACAAATTACAACGGCTCTGGTGTGACTTCTTAGATGCTGCTTGACGCACATGATACTTACTGAGATAGAGTAAATACATTTTTCTGCTGCAGAATTTGCAGAATTCTGTAATGAAATTAAATGCTTCTGCTGCAGAATTCTATGAGAAAACTAATTATTTCTGTGGTTTAACCTATCACTGCTGTAGATTATTTGGCTTAATATGACTCCGACAGATATAAAGAAAACACAAGTCATCCTGTGGCTAAACATGGACACGTGTGGCGAGAGAAATGTGGACGTCATATCAGAGTAAATGTCTGGTTCTCTGTAGAAAAGTAGAATTAATGTGTGGGCTTTGTTGTAAAGGTTTAGTATAGGACAGACAGGAAAACTACGCGTCAGTCATATGAATTACTCAGGAGTATCTGTATTTATTCCTAGGAGGACATCTCTATCAGACATATGGATTATCTGTGTCTGTTGTCTGGTTGTTGTCTGTCTGGGAAGAATTGTTTCTGCTCTAAGGGCGGAGCAAGTTTAGTATCTACGTCTCTAACACCGACAAGGGGGCAGTTAAATATTAAAATAACCCCGGGGCTACTGTCCCTTGTGTCGTGCCAGTGATAAACTTTTCTCTCCCATCCAGCAGCAGCCCATCAATTCAACAAAACAGAGTTTCTGTCACACTATATATAACCTGATGGGCAATTGGTCACATATATCTCTTGTATTATTTCAGACACGTGCAGAAAAACAAAATTGAGGCACCAAGCTGGTAGAGATATTACACATAATAATGGACGATTCTTGTGGCAAATCACCCGTCCTTATCTGAACAGCGCAGTGTGAGCAGCACAGATTGACACTGTGAGTCTGACACTCAGAACACCTATTAGCAAGAGTATTATACCTCGGGTCCCGGCGCTCTCGGCAGCGGACGCGGCTCCGCACAACTCACAGAACCCGCGGATACCAGGAGCATTAAGCAGTCTTACAGCAGATGTTGCCTAGTAACAGGCCGGATAAACAAGGCTTAAGTACAACGCTCCTGAATTAACCGGCACACAGCAAGAGAATGTTGCTCCTAGTAACAATTCCAGGCTGCTAGCAACAGCCTCAGATTCAGAGGGACTTTGTTACCGTTGGGTCGCTTGACAGGTAAGAATTCATTTTTCATCTCCCATTGTCTGAACGGATTACTTACATCGCTTTATCATGTGCGCGCTTGTAATATCATAATTAATGTCATTAATGAGAGACCTCACAGCATCAATGCGATTCCTCTGTATCATCGTCTCCTTCAGTCCAAACCATCATCTATATACAATTTCGCTGAGCGAAAAGTTTTTCTCCCAAGATCGGGAGTTCAACGGGGAATCGGCGACTTCTGAGTTCCAAATTTGCAATGGGAGATGGATGTGTTTTCGCAAAGGGTGTGTGAGGGGGATTGGGGGCGGGGATATTTTTGAAAAAAAAAATT
>JAXGGS010440043.1:0-11906 GCA_035585475.1 Armandia brevis
TGGTCACCAGGCTGCACAAATAGTTGGATTATGCCGGATTTCGTGTCTGAGAGATGTGCCGTCTCATGTAGGATTAGTGGTAAGACCCTCGGGTGAGATTATCCAGAAAGCCATTGTTTTCACAAACTGGCGGTCGCATGTGGGCTCTGGTTCAGATGACTTGCGGGTTAAAAGCTTTTTGATTACGGTTTTAACACAATGGCCGATACAACTCCTCTTGTTCGTTGATCGTGTTACACTCCAGTTTTGATAGTATTATGTGGCTTGCACCTCGTGGCTTTGGTCACTCGGTACTCAGAGATATAATTCCGTGTAAAGGGATTTAATCTGAAAGTACTAGAGAGGACCATCTGCAGGTCGCCTGTACTTCTCTGTACTAGGTAAACTGTTAAGCTGCAGTCAGGGTCACGTGACAATGACGTCAAGGTGACATCATGGTGTGATACAGCATTCTCGTTCGTGTAACCTTGTTGACCAGACTTTTAATTCATTGAAATTCTTATCCATTGATCGGATAATATGAATTAAAGCGCCGATAAGCATGGAGAAAGAGTTAGTTACATGAGTGGAGCGTGTGGCCACGTAACCATGTCTGAATACAAGATTCGTGTGAAATGCGTGCGCGGGAATTGAGGAACATTTCGAGGTCGTGATAAGGTGGCTTCGTGCAATTCCCAAGTAACGCTACATTAGCTAGTCATATAGTTAATGCGAATGAAGAAAGTTATCATTTATGAACAGCAAATTCTACATGCCAATTTTGACAGCATTTATCCCGAAAAGTAATATATTAACAGTATTATAGATTATAGCTGGTATCATCGAGAGTATCTCTAATTTGGCTAATATCAGAAACCTCAAATGAAATTGTGAACGGTTACCAGCATAAACTGCCTGTTTTAATATCAGGAAACAATGGCCTGACGTCGGGGTGTGCAACCATTTCATGTTTCTATACGTTTTTTGGGATATAACTGCCTGCATTTCTTAATCAATACATAGTAACATTGTATTGACAATGCTTAAATGTTTTAGTCTGCTTAAGATTGCCCCAAATAATGATCGTAAGGCGACCGAATAATACTCTTAATGTACATAGTATTGTAGGGGCAAATTTTATTTGTAGGGCACTGGCAATTGACGACCTGAATTAATATCCTAAACCTTGACAATTTGTTTATTCTATGCCAAAACTAAATCGCTATGTCAAGTATGGATCGGTCAGGGTTTATTCTGTGTTTGGTGATGGTCAGATATAAATTTCAGATTGAAATAACACTTTAATATTATACTTAAAGGATTTGTTTTTTCCTTTTCAAATGGTGGCAAATTTTTTAACAATACTAGTCTGATATTTTAATGAGATATTCAGCGCGCTAAGAGCAAATTATGAAATGGATGCTAGTTCAGAACTTACGACACTTTTGGCGTGTATTAAAATATATTTGCGCACAGTTAAATGTTTTATTTACATGCAAGGTATGTATATCAACACATATACAATATGCCACTTATGTCGATTAAAAGACCCATCTGCGTTGATCTGCCGAGTCTATATAAGGTCTAACATTGTTTAGCCTACAGTTAAACTGACTGCGTGTGCGTAAAGCGACCACGCTTGGCTTCTGCTGATAACTTCTCGGTTATACATGGTCACACGTGAGTGAACAGCGCACTAGTCAATGACAAGTACATCACTGGTACTTACATGCAGGCGTACGGTAGTGAATGCCGACAACAGCGAGATACGAAAAACAGGGCCCTGGATGTATAGCTGAATAAACATGTTTTTCTCCCTATAGTTAAAGGGATTGAAGGCTGAATATCTAAGTTTCTCATTGGTTTAATACCTGAATAAATAGATTCTCTGCCTTGTTTCCTATAATTCTAAATCGTTAATAACTGGATATGTAGCTTCTCTCCCTGTTTTTTGTGTGATATTGTGTTGGGTCAATTCAAGCTTTGTTTGAACTCCTGTAGAAAATGAGCCGTCATGTTTACTGTAGATATATATGAATAACTATATGAAGGAAACAATATTTCACATTGAAGCGACTAGGTACTTTTATTATGCACTACATCAATTCATTTCACATTATATGTGAACTTGTAGTTCCAATCATTAAATGTTAATATAATTCATATTTGAATATATTTGAACGTGTGCATTGTATGCACTTTTACAACATACTGATTAAATAAATAACACATTATATTAACAAAACATCAGCAGCACCATTGAATTTGGATTAGGACAGATTTTGTCTTCACAAAGAGTTACTATTTTTCCTGACCCTGGTCCACGACTTAGTCCATGAGTTATATTTTTTGACCAGACGTTTAGACTCGGGTCTGGTGTCCTTGCCCTGACCAGTGATGTATCTCTCGGTGGTGATTGGCTCCCCCTTGGCCGCCTTCAGAGCGTCCGTCAGATGCGCTGCTCGCTTCAACTGTGGCGCCACCTGTCCTGTGTTCTGGCGGACCGCCGGGGTTTGTGTCCGGTAGAGGGAGTTACTGTAGTGAGGGTACTGCGTGGCCAGTCCGTCCTTCAACTTCTCGTCATAACATCTCAGCATCGCCAGCTGACCTTCAGATGAGAGGGCGGGGGCAGGGGTCACTTTAAGGTCAACAGCAGCGTTCTTCCTGTTGTTCCTGCTCTTCCTCCTCCTGATTGGCTGCTCGCCGGGAGCCTCGTATTCGGCCTCGCTGTCGGACGATTCCCAAACTTCGATCTGTGAGGGGGATGCCGTACTTCCGGCGTCGCTGTGCGAGTGTCTCTTCACGTGCGCGTCGATGTGAGAATTGTACATCTTCCTAAAGAGGAACAGACCGACCACGGACGCTAAACTCGTCCTCTTAGAGGTCGCCTGAGTCAAAGTTTCTGATGCTTTGTCCTTGAGAAGGGCCCAGCCTCGAAGTGGTTTCAGCGGTGGGAGACTCACCTCACTGTGGACACTTCCGGTATCTGTCACCACGTGACCTCTGCGTGGTGTTCTGTGACCTTCAGACTTGTGACGACGTTTGGTCGGCGTCTGTTGGTGATTTATTTGCAGCGTGCTGATGCATTTATCACGTGTCAAGCCTAGAGCCTCATTATGGGTTTCTTCTGTCATGGCGGGAAACTTCACGGCAGAACCGTCAATAGTGTGAGCACGTGGTCTGAAGGGCGCATGCGCACTGTCCTCCCGGAAGCTGTGTGTGTGAGCAGCGATGTCGTCACTCGGTTTGTCCGCTCTCTTGATGGGCGGCAAGATAAAGAAGCTTCCGTAATCTCGGTTATCTTCAGCCATCTTCTATCAGTTCTGCTTTCTCCTGTTAAGTATATCGATGTCCAGGAGACTTGTGAACTGTGTGACAGTAAAGTTGGTTTCTCGTATCGGCAGCTAGAATACTGAAGCTCCTGTCTTGCTGAGCACGTGGAATGGTGGCTGTGTCGTACAAGACCGTGGCTTTTATTTGCTCTATCAGCTGACTGTTCGGCCTCGATCTCTGGTCACCAGGCTGCACAAATAGTTGGATTATGCCGGATTTCGTGTCTGAGAGATGTGCCGTCTCATGTAGGATTAGCGGAAAGACCCTCGGGTGAGATTATCCAGACAGCCATTGTTTTCACAAACTGGCGGTCGCATGTGGGTTCTGGTTCAGATGACTTGCGGGTTAAAAGCTTTTAGTTTACGGTTCTAACACAATGGCCGATACAACCCCCCCTTGTTGGTTAATCGTGTTACACTCCAGTTTTGATAGTATTATGTGGCTTGTACCTCGTGGCTTTGGTCACTCGGTACTCTGAATTATAACTCTGTGTAGGGATTTAATCTGCATGTACTACAGAGGACCAACTGCAGGTCGCCTGAATTTTTCAGTGCTAAGCACATTGTTAAGCTGCAGTCAGGGTCACGTGACAATGACGTCAAGGTGACATCATGGTGTGATACAGCGTTCTCGTTCGTGTAACCTTGTTGACCAGACTTTTAATTCTTTGAAACTTTGAATTGAATCCCTGATCCATTGATCGGATAAGAAAGAGAGAGTTACATGAGTGGAGCACGTGGCCACGTAACTATGTCTGAATACAAGATTCGTGTGAAATGCGTGCACGGGAATCGAGGAATACTTCGAGGTCGTGATAAGGTGGATTCGTGCAATTCCCAAGTCACGCTACATTAGCTAGTCACATAGTTAAAGTGAATAAAGACAATTATCATTTAAGAACAGCAAATTTTGCATGGCAATGTTGACAGCATTTACCCCGTAAAGTAATATGTTTGCAGTATTATAGATTATAGCTGGTATCATCGAGAGTATCTCTAATTTGGCTAATATCAGAAACCTCAAGTGAAATTGTGAACAATTACTACGATAAACTGTCTGTTTTAATATCAGGAAACAATGGCCTGATGCCCGGGTATGCAACCATTTTATGTTTTTTTACGTTTTTGGGATATAATTGGCAGCATTTTTTGTTCAATATGTAATAACATTACATTGAAAGTGCTTAGAAAGTTTTAAGATTGTGTGTGATTCCTCCAGAAAATAGCGCGCATTTAACATGGATAATTCAAAATTAAATCTACATGTCCAGGGAAACTGCCGCCATTATCGTTGAAAGTTGGAACCAGAAACGTTTAACTTGTCCAATATCAAACTAAATTAATAATTTCTGACGATAGATCCAAGGAACTGCCACATTTATTCTTTTTGATGATAATGATACATAATAAATATCGTTCAGTTAAGATTATTGTAATAATGCACGCTCTGGGGTATTCAGGATATCGCTTTTAAATGCCTCAAGAAATGGTCGTAAGGCGACCGAAGAAAACTCTTAATGTCCATAGTATTGTAGGCACAAATTTTATTCGTAGGGCACTGGCAATTGACGTCCTGAATTAATTATCCTAAACCTTGACAATTTTGTCTATTCTACGCGGCAAATATTTCGTTTTTTAAAGTATGGATCGGTCAGGGTTTATTCTGCTTATGGTTATGGCCAGATATAAATTTCAGATTGAAATAAGACTTAAACATTATATTTGATGGATTTGTTTTTACCTTTCAAATGGTGGCAATATTTTATAATAATACTAATCTGATTAATTAATGAGATATTCAGCGCTCTAAGAACAAATTATGAAATGAATGTTAGTTCAGAACTTACGGCATCCGACTTTTGGCGTGTATTTAAATATATTTGCACCGAGTTAAATGTTTTATTTATCTACAAGGAATGTCTATTAATACACAAATAATATGCCACTTATGTCGATTGAAAGAACCGTCTGCGTTGATTCATAGACCTAGTCTATATAAGGTCTAACATTGTTTGGCCGATAGTTAAACTGACATGCGCAGCGCGTCATATGCAAAGCGCGTGTGCGTAAAGCGACCACGCTTGGCTTCTGCTGATAGCTTCTCGGTTATATATGGTCACACGTGAGTGAAGCGCACACTAGTCAATGACAAGTACATCACTGGTACTTACATGCAGGCGTGCGGTAGCGAATGCCGACAAATTACCTACATAGGAATACAGGGCCTTGGATGTATAGCTTAATAAACATGTTTTTCTCCCTATAGCTAAAGGATTGAAGGCTGGATCTTTAAGTTTCTCCTTGGTTTAATACCTGAATAAATAGATGTCCGGCCTTGTTCCCTATACGTCTAACTCATTAATAACTGGATATGTAGCTTTTCTCCCTCGGTTTTTTGGAGATATTGTGCTGAGTCCTGAACGCCACGCCCTGTGAGAACCCCGGCATATCATCCATGTTCACATAATCCCCCTCCCCTCCCCCGTCATCACAGTTCGCGTACACCGGGTCCTCCTGCTCCTCCACCAGAAACTGAGAGTTAAACACGTTAAAGTCCACGCTGTTGCTGAGACCGGCGTTGTTGCTAGGGAACGTCACCTCCCCCACAGCGGACTCACGCAGGTTAATCTCCACGCTCGAGGCTTTCAGCAGCAGCCCGTCTGGCGAGGTGCTCGTCATCTGCGTGCTCTGCTCCTTCACCCCTAGCAACCGTCTCAGCTTAAAGGCCAGGTGGTTTCTAGTTGTCTCATCCGCAGCAAATCTTCCAGTTTCCGCTGATACTCCCGCTCTGCCTGCGTCACTGTTTGCGGCTCTCCCATCAGCTTCAGCGTCACCTGAATTACCAGCACCTCTTCCAATATCGTTGATTTTCCTGTACACAAATATAAGATTTTTTTTCAATCGTTATAATTTTTTTTTTTTTTTTTTAAATCGTTATAATTAGTACATGTATAACCTATATCTATGAACTGATAATTCTGACATACGTGTATATTGTTTTGTTTGAAAAGAAAGCTTACTTTGGGGTTTTAGCGAAGCAGCTCGCCAGGCAGATGAAGATACAGACGAGAAAAAGAGCGATGAGGGAAAAACCGACAGCTATCAGGATTATAATCACTGTCGATAAACCTCCAGTAGATGGCGCTTCAGTAGAGGTCAAATTGGTTAGATCAGTGGACTCTGAGAGTTTACTTGATGTTTCTGTTCTTAATACAATTGTAGGTGGCAATGTTGTTGTTGGCGGTATTGTTGTTGTTGTTATTGTTATTGTTGTTATTGTTGTTATTGTTGTTGTTGGTATTGTTGTTGGTGGTATGGTTGTTGTTGGTGTAGTTGTTGTTGGTATTGTTGTTGGTGGTATAGTTGTTGGCGGTATTGTTGTTGGTGGTAATGTTGTTGGCGCTATAGTTGTTGGTGGTATAGTTGTTGGTGGTATAGTTGTTGGTGGTATAGTTGTTGGTGGTATTGTTGTTGGTGGTAATGTTGTTGGCGCTATAGTTGTTGGTGGTATAGTTGTTGGTGGTATAGTTGTTGGTGGTATAGTTGTTGGTGGTATTGTTGTTGGCGGTATTGTTGTTGGTGGTATTGTTGTTGGTGGTATAGGTGTTGGTGGTATAGGTGTTGTTGCTATTGTTGTTGGCGGTGTTGTTGTCGGAAGCATTGTTGTTGGTATTATTGTTGTTGGTATTATTGTTGTTGGTATTATTGTTGTTGGTATTATTGTTGTTGGTACCATCGTTGTAGGTTTATGGGTCACTGTGGTTGATGTTGAGGTTGTAGTAGTGCACAGGGATTCATCGTATGTAAAATTACCTGAAATATAAAACGTTATAAAACTAATCGGCGGTATCTGACGTTTATCTGCTTTCAGAAGAGGTTTCGGTTACAAGTTCAAATTTACACAACACTAGTGCGGTGTTTTCCCAGTACATTATTGCTACGTTCTTTTCCTTCGAGTATCAATGAGGTCTAAATTAGATATAAACAAAGTCGTCATATTCCAGCATCTTACCTTCGCAGATGTAATGTATGGGACTATAAAATGGCCCATCGCAGTGATAGTTGTCCCCCCACACACCAGAACCATGGGAGCTGGCACAAGCAGACAAGCCATACAGGTCTAGGTTCCAGTTACTCCAGGACAGGGGGGCTCCAGTTTCAGCCCAGAACCAATTCTCACGTCTCTGAGTCGGGTCACAGGACGTGCATGGTGTAGTCCGATATAAACCAATCCAGTATGGCTGGGTTTCCTCAACACTGAATACAAATAACAAATCATGGTTTCTCGCAAGCCACTCGTCCTTACGATAAATGAGAAGTGTTTCCTCTTCTCAAATGTAATTTATAATTTGTTATAAATGGCATTGCTAATCTAAGCTATATCTAACCGGATATACATAGCTCGAGGCTTCATGCTATATCTATCAAAACGTCGGATTTTACACTCAAATCATTAAATTATACATTGTATTGCATCCGAATATACATTACAGGTTGGTTTGATCTATCGTATTTTGGTTCAATATCACGTTTAACAGTGATGCGTTAATGTGCATTATTTAAGTTAAAGAGGTAAATACACACATATCAGTGGTGAGATATTGAACTTCCTCTGCTGTAGAAATCTCCACCAGGGAACCTTGTATATTTGTACAGGCGGCGAGGGCGTCCGACCAGGAGTCAGACTTTCTCCCGGACCAACAATAGCTCACCCCAGTCTCACAATTCACCTCCCAATCAGGACACATGGCTGAAGAACATAGAAGTTCATAATTTACATAATAGTATGATATGTTTTCGTAGACTGATTAAATAATGCTTCATTTTTTCTATAATTTGTTTTAATGATTATTTCCTATTTTCTCATGTTACAAACCATATTTATGTACCCATGTCTTACCATGTTGTTTATAAGCCTACATAAACTTGTTGAAATGTTTGAAATTTAAAATTGTCGTCACTGTAAAACATGCATGTATCTTAAATGTCCTTTTTATGCTGACTTACATAGTTAACAAACATGCTAACCAATGTGTAACATGTTAGATTATCTGGATTAGGACTGACAAAGTAACTCCGGACTTGCACGAAAGTTTATTATAGAACATGCAGTGTAACATTTACACTATACGACTATATGTATCGAACTGATTTGAATTAGCTGACCGTTAGGATTCGAGTATCCCGCGAATAGATAACAGAGATAACTACTAATTAGGTGTTGGTCATAAGGCGGTCCGAGAAGTCACTTGTTAATTAACTTGTCATTTATTTGCCGTTAAGATGCCACAGCTTTAATTTGCACTAGCTACTATAAGTAAAAGAATTTAGGACCCAAGTGAATACACATACCTAGGGTTTGCTGGATATAATTCACACACAAACAAATCGCGAAAATGTCCAGCCCAACTTTGATACAGCGATCCATGACCCCTTGATCTTAATATGTCTTAATAATAAATATCCTTATCTCAGACATGGTCAGCCGGGATAACCCACACACATAAACATACATAATGTATATTACGCATTTCTATTACATATACCATATGTATCCGTATTAATCTTTTAAAAACATATGTTCTGATGCGTGTAACCTGTTAATAGTTAAGTTGTAAACGGGGAAGCTAAAAATTTGTTAATATATAATTACGGTAGCCATCATGATTTACGCTGTTAAGAGGTGGCAGGATGGAGATTCGCTTCTGTGCATCACGATCGTATGATTCTGAATAGGCGTCGGCTGACTTAAAAGAACTGCAGATGCTATAATACATGTGAATACGTGCAGGTTAGATGTAGTCAATAGCTAAGGTGCGTGAGAAAAGGTAAAAAAAAACTGTCGGTAGAATTGAATACTTCCTCTGTACACACTGTTAATGCACACGATTAAACATATAAAACCATTATTGATTATACTTGCAAATAACGCGAAGCATGAACGCTGAAACTATGTGAAAAGTCGGACCCTCTTCTTATGCCTGAAATATACATTAAGAGATGAACGGTAAATCAACATTCTCCTTCATGTATGCCGGGTTTTTGTAATAAACAAGTGAATCGTCTATTCAATTACCAATCATGTATTTGTTAGAACATAGACAATACGTATCTTCGGTTATGAAACATAAACATATTTATTACATTATTTTACAGCAGATATTCAGTGTGAATTTCAATAAAGATGATGTTTTTTTTTTGTTTTTTTTTTCAATTCTGATATTACATTATAAATAAACAGGTAACATTATTGCAACATCCGGCCAGTTATACGTAAATTAACAATATTAGCAATGCAGTTTGATTAAGGATGGGCGTCTGCCATTATAGAACTCACTCCTAACAAGCAAAGCTATTTTATTTTATTACAAACAAAGCCTATAATATTTCAGGATTTGCAGGTGTAACATGAGCGACTACTTGCACGCGCCTGGGCGAATTCTAATGAACCAGCACATCGGAAGAGTACGGAATTATTCAGATTAATAATAAGTTGCCAGTTGAGCTGTATGGGTGGGACGCAATGTTGAAGCACCAGTGTAGAATCTCGGGCTTAAGACAACATATGACAAGCTGCAGACTAATTGAACTTTGGAACTTTCCTGTTTATTAAGTACAACGTTACATAATACAACTTGGGATCCGATCAAAACTCTGAGTGCTGTACGGGCGGAAGCGCGCCATCTTATACCGTGCCGTTGTGCCGCTCACCGAGATTCCGAATGGAGATCTCGGTCGGCCAACTGGGTCACGGACAACAGGTATTTCCACGGAAGTCGCACCTTGCCATCGGATTATCTCCAGGGGCGCGGTGGTTGTTCCGTGCATCTGGCACATATTCGGGTCGCACTACGCACTTACCTCCTTAAGCGTGCCAACTCAGTTGACAGTTGCCAATCAGCAAGATGAGCGACTGACTTGTACTCAGATGAGTACGGTCATCAGCCGCGCATCTTACACCAGCACATGACACTGGGAGGGTGCCTAGGAAGGCTGGTTATGTCCGCAGTGACTAAATTTGGAATCTAAGTGACAATTGTCATAGCGGAGAGACGCAAGCCGATTCTTAGATAGGGCACACTGACACTCAGATCCGAAGCAATTACCAAGCTAACGGAGATGTTAATATTTTTAACTAATTGAGTTTTGTATGCCAGGAACACGAATATATCACGTGATTTAGGTACAACTACCTTGGTTGTGAAATGAACCCCCGGTTTATCTAAACATGGGATTTCTGATGTAACTTTTCTCGCGGGGTGTTTTACTCATGTTGTGTTTAACTCTGAACGCGACTGGTCGTGAGAAAGCCGGCATGTCGTTCACATTAATATAATCCTCCGCCCCAGCCCCTTCACTAACCCCACTGTTCCCATAAACTGGGTCATACTTACCTAGCGCGTGCAGATACTCGTGAGGGATGTTATTTATATCCACGGGCAGGCTATCACGGGGAAACTCTATCTCAGCAACCGCAGATTCGCGGTAGTTAAACTCGGTTTCTGTAGATTTCATCCGTAAACCGTCAACAGATTGTCTGAGCTCGTTGGTGCGTGTTTTTATTCTCAGCAGCCTCCTGAGTTTCAGCGCTATGACGTTTCCATAGACACCACCTCCACCACCGCCATCTCCCGGTTCCTCCGTATCAAACTCAGAATCTGTATCTTTAATGTCACCTTCTTTCTTCCCTCCATCCTGGTCTTTTAACGAGTATTCAGATCTGATTAATGGGAGTAAAACCAGAAAGATGAATATATAGTATTCACTATTATCCTAATCCCGAGTATTATGTTATAATTAATATTATAGTTATTATTATAGTTATTATTATACTGATCATTATTCTTAAGATTCCTTATTATTATTGTTATGATTACTTATCATTATTGTTATGATTACTTATCATTATGGTTATGATCACTTATCATTATTGTTAAGATTACCTATCCTTATTGTTAAGATCAATGTTAATTATATCAGTATCTTTGATTCCTAATGTAGAAACTCCAATACTGCATGTAAGTTTAAATCAAACTTACTTCGAAGGTACTGCAAAGCGTTTAACCAGCAAACAGAAGGCACAGATTATGGTAAACATGACCATGCCAATCGCAGCGAGGATGATCCTCACAGTGGTAGAATCTGAACCATCTGTGGCGGAAGTGCCTGGTTCTCCAGCTGTGGCTCCCTCTGGAGATGTGGGTGGCAGCTCCCGGAAAGTGGTGGTAGTAGTTGTCGGTTGAGTTGTTGTAGTTGAGGTGGTTGTAGTTGTTGTCGTTGTTGGCTTTGTTGTTGTAGTTGTAGTTGTTGTCGTTGTTGTTGTGGTGGTGGTGCACTTCGGGACATCTGCCTGTGGTCCAGCTGAATAACAAAGCGTGAGGGGTCAGATTCTTGTTAATGTTATACGGACCCTTAAATCACAATCTACTGTCCAATAAACAGTATATCAGAGAGTTGTAACTCACCTTTACATATGTAGTGTATTTTGTTCTTATCACAATAATAGTTATCAGCCCACAGTCCGGACGATGTAACACTGGCACAGTCAGATAGACCGTATAAAGCCCCCCAGTATGACCAGGTGCTGTCGGCACC
>JAXGGS010440265.1:0-11901 GCA_035585475.1 Armandia brevis
TTAAGTAACTGGACAAAGCCATTGCATATCACTGGCACAATTAGATCAAGCCCTATTACATATGAGATACACACTGAGATTACTACAATGACGCAGTTCAAACATCCATCAGAGTTGAAGGGACAATCTTTATATTCTTTATATATGTATACTACAATATGTATAATGCTTATCGTGTAATGCCATACATGTATTCAAGAATTACTGCATTAGATATTTTTTGTACTGACGAGCCAGCTCGCCGAATTGACCTACATTATCAGCCCTGCATCACAAGATTTTGGTTTGCACAAACAACCACAGCAAGGTTTGCTGCACATGTTAACCTGTTTACTATTACATAGGGGTCATGTGATTCAAATTAACTAGACTAGCCACACAATACCCGCTATCTGTCATACTTTTTCTACCAGTCCTACATAACTTACCTACTGTTATACTTATATCAAACAACTACTTGTACATAAAATTGAGCTTCACAAACAAAAGGCCACGAACCAAGTTAACGGATAAAATAGTATGAGCACGATCATACAGTAATTCACATTTTCACATCTTGTGCTAAAACCAACAAATGGGACAAGAATACTCAACCTCATGAACCATACGGTATCGTACAAAATTAAAATGACAAATTGTACAAGAAGACAATTAAAATGGGCTAAGGGGGCATAGATAAAATCTGATATTCTTGGAGTTTAAATTCTTCTTATTGCATTGCAAACTCCATTTAAAATCGGGTTAATTACTATACATGTAATTAGAATATATACCTGATATGTTTCTAGCTAAACGATTTGTCATGGATAGGTCAACTTATGCAATATCTTCACAAGAATTTGCGCGAGCGATATTCCTATTCTAAAATGAGTGCATATGACTGAAGTAAATTGTTGTTTGTGTAATACTATTGATGCAATACAGTTTATCAACTCCTAAAAACTGGTCAATTAACATCCACGTCATCTTCAGAATAAACCTGAAATTCAAGAAGAAATCAAAGATGATAATATGTTCAAATGCGCATTCCGTTTGTGTTTTTCAATTCAATTCAATTTAATTATCTTTATCCATTAGCCACATGTACAATGTACATGTACTTGTATTGAACAAAGCATGTATATACATTTGTTGTCCAATGTTATTCTTGAGATAGGATGTGCTGGGTAACCTTACTTTGACAAATGGATGATCTTGTAACTGAGAAGCGATCCATCTGTGTTTGGGATCTGCTTCCAAACAATGTTGAAGAAAATCTTGACCTTCCTCACTCAAACTGTCCGGAATTGCTGGAATCGCTCCCATTCCCACTTTAAACATAATCTGATAATTGTTCTCTAACTCATGCCACGGCCGCTATAAAGTAAAACGTGTAGAGGGTATTAAATATATTCTGTTAATATTATATTTGTAAGGTTTTAATTATCCAACAACAGCTAGAGTAAAGCTATGTGTACCTTTCCGGTAGCCATCTCTATGACAACGCATCCAAGACTCCAAACATCTGCAGCCCTCCCGGACCCTTCTCCTTCGTTGCGAGTTATCACTTCTGGGGCCATGAAAGCTGACAAAGAAAATTACGAAATGTTTCAGTACGTTAATACATGTACATTGTAATGTGATAACGATGTAAGAAATTGACAGAGGTTATTCATGGGAGTTTTCCAATTGCATACCTGTGGTTCCGACCATATTGTTGACCTCACCAGGCATCGTTGTGTGGCTTTTCAGTTTAATGGAACATCCAAAGTCACCTAGCTTTAGAGGCCCATTCGATGTAAGGAAAATATTTGCTCCTGTTGGTTGAAGGAATACAATATAGTGAATATATTATACATTGATTAGATACGAATGTGGCAAATCACTAATCGGTTTATTATATTTACGGTACCTTTTATATCTCTGTGCACTATGCTGTGGTCGTGTAGCTCTTTAATGGCTACTAAAATCTCCATAGTATATTTCCTGATCATAGCTTCGGTAAGGCCCTGCTTAGCAACCTCTTCAATGGTTCCTTCCGTGCAGTACTCCATAAAGATCAGCATCTCGTCCTGTTGATGGATACGCAGAATTAGAATTGCTCTTATAAGTGTGCACGCCTGTATCGAAAGTTGCATACAATGTACATGTACTTTAATGAACTACCAGTACTAAGAATATAAATCCCTCACCCTATGGAGCTCCACGCCAAAGTACTGAACTAGACTAGCATGTTGAATGCCTTCGAACAATTTGATTTCGTCGGCGACTTCTTTGATAGTTTGATGATCGTTGGGAGCAAAGCGTATCTCTTTCACAGCCATCATCTGACCACTGTCCATATTAACGGCTGTGTAAACCTTCCCAAACTGTCCTTCACCTGTACAATGTATAAAAACAATTTGTTTAACGATACATGTGTATCATACTCAGTCCGAAGAATTAATGAATATCGGTTCGCACTGGAGGTTGACACTAACCAATCTTAATGCCCCTTTGCCATTTGAAATTAACCCGTCGAATGCTTATATTATAATCTAATTCTACTTTTTGTTCGGTCGCTCTTCCGATAACGTGGCTTTGGAACAGTTTGGTAGATCTTTCTTTCTCAAGTTGGTACAATTTTTCTCTGATTTTATCAAGTCTACAGTACTGACTGTGATCATCGTCACGATCCTCCCAAGCTGCAAGCAGATTTGATACGATTAGCAATTTTTATCACCTAGTTAAACAATCATGACTAGAAACATGAACCAAATTTCTACCTTTGCTGCCAGCAGCAAAATCAATGCCATCTATGCTAAGCCTTTTGTGATCTCCGGTTATCGTATCATTCGCTGAAATACTTTTCTTAATAGCCGGACCTACTGAAGAAAACGAGTTAATTGTTCGTGAATTCTAGACCTAAATGTACTTATATTAAACGGGTTTATCATGTAATCAGGCATTGAGGTGCCGGTACAGACCTATTTCTAGCCGCGGAGTGGGAGGCTCACTCTGTATATTTCTGGGAGGATGGACTCTATGAGGCCGCGTTTCTGGTAGGGAAACGTGGCGCAGCATATTATGCCTCTGAGCTGTGAGATCTGGACTACTGACTCGAAATCCTGGGCTCATATTACCACCAGACGCCTTGTCGCCTATCACATGTGTTATACACCGGTTCATACATTCTTTTAAATCCTAGAAGGCACAACGGATTCATTTGTATGCGTAAAATAAGTACATGTTATTGACCAAAAAAGAGAGATGCACAATTAACAAACACTGAGTGATTTCTTACCCTAAACTGTTCCTCAGCTAGCGTCGCCATCACTCTCGGTTCACAAGCAGTGCATAAAAAGTCTAACCCCTGCGAGGCCCATCTAAGATGAAACGATTAGACTTTCATTAATAGAACTTCGGGTACACCCGGTTTAGAATATACGTGGATTACGTGAAAGTTCAGTTAGCCTCACCTTGGTCTGACACCCCTTCCCCTTTCACACTTTTCAGCCACGAACTTCATCCACTGTTTAGCAAATTCAACCAAACGATGAGCTAAATTTGTTCTCTTCTCTCCGGATACAAGACGAATTACCTCTTTGTGATACTGAAAGTAGTAGTAACTATCAGCACAGGCGAACTTAATAAAATCCGACGCGCTCTTTATAAAACTCAGAATTACGTTTACTCATACCTCAAATCCGAAGTTATAGCACTGATGTAGCGTCTCTCTGTAGAGCTTCTGAATGTTACATTTCTCATTTTCATCCATCTCACTGATGTCGTCCATATTCAACTTCTCATCAACCTGCGTTATCGCCACAGCCACTCGCTCACGAAAGTCAATGGCAGCAGTCTAAGGAAAACAACTTAGCGGTTAACAAATATCACGAGTACCGTAAATGACCTCAAATAACCTCAATTTATTTTCAAGATTAATAGAAATTGTGAAATTATAATCAAAAAGAATGGAATGGGTTTATCTTGGGGTTGTTTTTAGAGTGCAATGCAATCATGTATAACTTTTTTTTAATGAGAATAAAGTATGGAGCACCTTTAATTCAGCGAGAGATTCAGCAATAGCCTGGTGGCAGGAAGTTTGCTCGCTGGCAAGGCACACCGCTGGACCAATTGTCTTCTCGAAGTTCTTCGTCTGATCCCTTAATCGCGACGAGTGGCTGACGACGAGCAGCATCCCGCCGACTTCGATATGTGATAGAGCGATGGTTGTGTCTGCGGTTGGTTCTACCTGAGTAACTTCACCGCGCCAAAGTGGACACGTGGGCGGGTGATCGGCACAACCTTCACATTTTACAAGCAGCAGATAACTGTGAAAAAAAATGGTTGCTTTCAATGATGATACATATATACTACGGTATTTTCAAAGTTTCATTGATACCATAATCATCTCGTATTTCGTGTTGCTACTAGGTAAAATTCGACATGGCATACCCTTCTTCCATGACTTCGTTTGTAGAAAGGACATCTTCACGACCTGAGGTGACATTAAGCAATTGTAGAATCTGTTCTTTATCGTTGGCTAGGAAATGAGGGACGAACATGAGATAACCGGTATTGTGAGGCGCAATGACCTGTGTGAAAAAAAAGATTCCATTATTTCAATCAAAAATGTATAATGCCATGTGTGAAAAAAATAATAATCATAATTTCAATCAAAAATGTATAATTGCTTACAATGTGTATGAATGTGCATGTATTAAAAACAGATAAAAACGCTAGATTGTAAATATACCTGATGATGTTGTGTTTCATTGAGCTTATCCATCAGTTCATTGCTTGGTACTTTTATTTGGAAATCAGCAGCTATTTCCAAATCCTATTGATAGAAGGTAATTTTAATGAATACCAGGTATATTATTCGTGGTGCAGTTAACAGAAGCGAATTGAAGATAAATCCATAAAAGCAACATGTTATTACTCACCTTGCGTAACATTTTTGCAAACCCTAATGCTTTTGAAGCACGTTCTCTGGCTTCATGAAAATGATTTTTGAAATGTCGGCATGTCTGAATGATTGCTTGCCTGCAAAAGGAAAACGGGTTAATGTCTCAATGAAACGTAAGTAATGAAGAAGGCAAGTGATTTGATGATATTCAACTTCACATCAACCACACCTAACTTCCACTGATCGACTGCTTCTCTTACAGAGATGGTTTCCATCATCTACGTCATTATCATCAGTGCCCTCTGCAGTCGTGCTGTCGTACAACTGATTTATACACTCATCGATTCCGGTATCCAAAAAATCGGATATCGATTGTAGCAGGCTACTAGCCATTAGACAAAACCTGTTGCCAGCTTTAGCATCGCCGCCTCTCACGTGGGGACAGACTCTCTTGCTAAATATCCACTCTTCTTCAAGAAAATTCTTCAGGCGTTTGGACATTTCTGGCATTTGTTGCAGGCAGTTCATCCATGTTTGGATGTAGTCAAAATACACCTATCAAAGAAAGACAATGCTGACATTAACAATCGATCGATTCTCATGGTAATTAACCATCTACTATGAAATCTACTTACGTCAAGCATTTCCTGGACGTCTGCTTCAAAACATTCAAGATCTAACTCCGAGCTTAGATCTTCCTCGGAGACGGCAGGGATGACCATTTGTTGATACCACTGCTTTACGATCACAGCACCAAGAAGCACCTCTTTACATTCTCGAATCAGCTAAAAAAAAAAAAAAATCGTTTCATAAGACGGTCATGATTCATGAAGTTTTACGGGGAATGCAAACAAAAGAGCAAATGTTCCTCACCTGTCGCACGCTGAGTGGGGACGGGTCACTCTCGGGTCTTTGTTCTATTCTAAGTCTCAAACACTCGTGTACAACATCCAAGGGAATCCGTACCAAGAACAGGTACATCGGTTTGAATGACGGCAACCCGATCGTTGCAAAGTCACTTCCCAAAGACAGTAGACTGACTAGGCTCTCTCTTCTTCCACCAATATATGGGTACTTTGTCGCTTCGCCATCGAGCGATGGAGAAGTTGACATCAACTCAGTGGGAGACTATGGCAATGCAAAAGTAAATACATATCACATACAAGTACACACGTGGGCAGAATTGAATATATAACATTTCGTTAGACTGATCTTTACTTACATCAATTGTGAACTTTCCCTGGAGATCTTTCTCTTTCAATGCTTTGGGTTTTTCGAGAGCTTGTCTGGCACGTTGTAGCGTTCCGTCCAAGAGGTGTTTCAGTCGCTGTAGCAATTTCATAAGACCTGTTCTTTTCAGTGTTTTGTCAACAAAGTACCTATATTTGCCTGTGCGAGAATTTTCAACGAAACTCATAAAGCTATTCGTTCTATTAACAGATTTGTTCGGAGTAGAAGTGTCAGAAGCACCGCTAGCAAATGAGAATTCTCGGTCAGGGTCGGGACTTGGAGGTCCTGAATCTATGTTAAATCGTACATTTTTGTTGACTGAATCGGATGGTGACAAGAATTGCGCCTTGTTGAGTACTGGCCAGTCGAGCTCACGATCTTCTTCACTAAGAGGCGTGGTGACGCATATGTCTGGGGTCACTGACCCTAACATGTTGTGCTCACTTCGTAAAATCTGATGTGGACTCTCGTAATCCAGCCAAGGCCAGTCTCTTAGGGAATCAACATACAAAACCTTCGCCATTAGCTGCAGTTTGTGTCCTATGTCTTTTGTGATGTTCATCCACAAACATAACGTGTCTACCCGCTGTTGGAATGTTGGTTGCGTATAAAAATTATATTCCCGTCCAACAGCTTTCAGTGTAGGGTATAATGATTCCACGTATGCAAGCTCCTCTAAAACTTCGGCAACTTGCAGTAAGGCAACTTTGTGTTCACTGACGGCCTCGTTAAGAGACTTCCCTGAAGTTGGAGTGTTCACACACTCGAAATTACCGTTCTCTTGCTCATCAGCATTTGGGATGCTAACCTGCTCGGTGATTGATATGAGAGGAGTGGGATCCCCGAGCGGAGTCACTTTAAAAGTGTACACCTTGTCGAGTACAAGAGGAACTCTCTGCCGAGCTTTACACATGAACCTGTCTTCCTCCTCACTCGTTCTGCCGCTGTGCCAGGCTCGCACTTCTAGCCAGATCAGGTCACTCATACGATTCTGCCAAATTTCCTGCTCGCAACTGTGCTGGCGTGAAAGCTTGCCCTCTCTCTCTTTGTCCTTCTTCGCTGGATTGCCCAGGTTTATTAATGTAGAAAATGTCTCGTAAAAGTGGACCCTGTCTCTAGGGCAATCTAAGCTGCCTAGTGGCACTTGTTTGTCTTTTTTTGCAGGAGTCACTAGAAGGGGTGAAACAGACACAGACGGAGGCACATTTATTTTGTTCGGTCCCGGAGACGAAACAGGTTTCGAATTCAAGCATGAAAACTTTTGGGTGGAATCGATTACCATTGAACTTCCAGCAGAACCGAAATCCGAAATAAGATGGTCGATGGAGTTGTGCTTTAAATCTCTATCGTATGACCTGTTTGTTTTTAAACTTTTGCTCGAGTCTTTCCTTTTCTTCTCTGGGCTGGTTGGCAGTTTGAACATTTCACTAATTTCCGTGGGATCTAAACCGTTCACACCGATATCACAAGTCACTGGATCATCCCCAAAGCTATCACGAACAACTTCGCCTCGTTGTGAGTTTCTGGATGTGCGACGATTACGCCTGAGTATACTCTGTGTTGGTTCCACACGAGATACAAAAGGACTCTTGCCAGATTTCGAAGACTTCTTTCTTTCTTTTGACCTTTTTCGTTCTCGAGCGTTCGATGGAGGTGTGACACCATATCTAAACCTTGGGTCTCCACCAGCAACGGCCTCTGTAAAATTACCGTCGTTATCGAGGGAATTTTCAAGAGAACTTGGTTCATTTTCCACGTCGGAGTCATCCCCCTCTGGAAATAGGTCCCTGCAAATATCATAACGAAATTAATGAAAATATCGTTGGACATGTGCGTCTTTGAGTGCTCGAATTCCGTCAAAACATAACATAAGCTTAGTCTATAGTATAATGCAATGAAAGGGTCAATCAGCATACAATATAGATACTTTATTGGTCTTACCAAGTGCGGGTGTGACCGTTAGTATGATCAAGGATACACAACATAGTGAATAAATATAATAAAATGTTATAGATCCCATATATTGAAGAGACACCATATTAAATCTCAAGTTTTAAAGCTCATATATGCATAAATTGATTTATTGACAACCATATACATGTTGTAAGTCACAGATGTTGCAGTACGTGTACATAGCATTGTATTTGTAAAAAAAAACATATACATTTTTTTCCCTAACTGAGCAGTTAGATTTTTTTTGAAACACAAATACAACCCGAAATCAACATTTTGATAACAGATAACAGATTTTGAGTTCAACAACTGTCAAAAGCTTCTATCTGGGCAACAACATAACATGGACAAATAAGGTTTCATTCCCTAAATTAAGTTTGCTTTATACATGGTTGATACATGTGATTATAAATACAAGTTGGAGACACATCATGAGTCACCTTTCCCAGCAGGTTTGTTTAGTTCTTGTTGTTTTGTTAACTTACAGGGCCAATTAACCAATAATCTAGAAGTGAATTTATCAATAAAGCATCTCAACTTGTGCTATGTGTTGATCACTACGTTTTGCAAGCATATATGACTTACCCTTCGTCTGCTAAGGGGTTGTAATTCTCGTTAGGGGACCCAGTAACTTGGGCAAGTGTTCCATTTGTCGCCATGTTGGGAATTTTGATCTCGCCCAACTTCTCGCCAATTGTGTGACCAACAGTAGGGTATAAAATACAGGCTAATATAATACTGTGTACCATTAATTCCCATGTATAAATGGTCAGTGAGAAGGAAGCCATGAAATAAAACACTAAAACATTCACGTATTTGTATCAAGACGTGAAGTATTAAACACATGTATTTTTTCAGTACTCAGCATTTCACTTACTCATTGTACGCGGTAACAAATAAGTCAGTATATTTTCGGTCAGCATTTTATATTCTACTGATAAAACGAGATCATGGAATCCACAATGGCGGCGTCCTTTAGCAGTCTGGCCGGAAAAGTGGCCCTAATCACTGGTAAATTTCTTGCATTATTTAGTCATGTCACTCTCTGATTTTGAGTGGAATCACCAGGGAAATACTGATACTTTATAAATGGCTCATTGAGCGAGAAACCACATGTTTCAAAATCGAAGTATTCAAATTTGAATTGTGACATCAAACTTCGACCTTATCTTGTTTACTTTTGCTGATAAAGACCCTGGATTTGGATTTGATATTCAAGCTTGAACTTTTAAATAACCCTACCGGGGTAATCGATTTCGTTGAAACGATTGTACTTCAATATTGCAATAACGGGTCACAAATCATGCAATTCATGAGTTAATACCAGATGAAAATTAGTTACGTTGTACAACTTGTATGAGGGTTTGAAACCCCGACCATCAACTATTTAAAAGATGCATCAGTACTTCATGGACTAAAATGATAGATCGTATATATTCCCAGCTATGGCAAGTATAAAGAGTAGCCCAGAAACACAGGACCCGTACTGTTCCTTGTATACGTGTGGTCACAGTACAGCCCTGAGCCCTCCCATACACTCGATTACTAAATGAAATATCGTAATGATTAAGACAATAACTTCTTATTCGAGTCTCAGCAACGCCAGTTAGAATAATGTCACTACAGTAGACCCTCGCTTCGACGCGGGGACCCCTATCCCCCTAAAAACTCGTTAAACAAAGTTCCCAGGTTTTCCATTGGTAACCTCTTACCCCGCTATTGAGAACAATAGACAATCAATTTTAAAGAACTTGTCTGGCCCGAGTTATATATTTTAAAATTGTATCCATCCTAGTTATACAGAGTGTCGGCTGTACCTTTGATTCTAGAATATATGATTGAATGAAATACGACAAAACACACCGGTATTAATGTTATTTTCGGGGCAATTACCAACCACTATGTGACTTATGAATTAATTATCTAGTTGTGTGGTGTCGGACCCGTATTGTCTGGACTAAACTCTATAATAGGTTCCAATTTCCTTGTCACTTGAATGGAAAGTGTTAACTAAAAAATGTATGCCTATTCGAACTCAATAAATATGTTATCCCCTCATTATGATACGCGTATAAAGATACATATACCGCACAGCTATGCCAAGCGGACTAATCCATTGTCCCCTGTAGCATCACCCAAAGATATAAAACGCATACCGTGTGATTCAACTTCTGTTATATTTGATTGATAAACATATGTACACACGGGCCCGTACATACATGTATGATGTTGCCCTAACACAAAACATCCAAGATTATATAATAAAATTCAAAGACACTATCTCTACAACTCACTCGTTTAGAGACGCTGTTTTATAGACTGTGGTTACTCAGAAAATATCGAATGTGCTGTGCTTTAAAGCATTAAGATTAGAACTTTAGGGTAATTATTCTTTTATAGGTGCTAGTTCAGGAATTGGAGCTGCGACAGCTGTTCTATTTGCAAAGAATGGAGCAAAAGTATGTCTGACTGGGAGAAACCAAGAAAACCTTCTTAAAATTGCTGAAAAATGCAGTCAGCAGCCCGGTGCTCCAAAGGTTAGCCCCTTTCAAATCAATCTTGTGTTAACGATCAGCCATTCGAATTGTTTTTTATTGGTTTTCATAGTTAACACTTAAAAGCTTTATCTGTCGTCCTGCATTGTATAAGTGAGATGTTGATTATAAGTCTTAAAACTTTCTATAGTATCTGACTATCCTTTTGAAAAACAATTACGGAAATCATTGGATTAATAGATTATAATGTGAGGTAAGAAAGCTTAATGAATAGCTTCAGACAAAAAGGCTGCTAATTTGCAGTACATGATATATACATGTATATTTATCAGAGACGTACTAGACAACCTAAATTCACCCATAGTGTTAGTTGCTATAAATGATAATTTCTAAACGTGTCTGATTAGTATGTACCGAGTAAATTTGAATTCTCACATTGGATTTTCGACATTCTGAATTACGAAATAATCCCGGTCAATCGGTCCCAATTCGGTTACTGGTACTAACTGGATACGATCGTGTGTACTCGATTAATCGATCTATAGTACTGGTATAATGCCATATGATAATGGGCATCAGATGTCAATCTATTCGTATCTAGATTAGATATACAATGTAGCAGAGAAGTCGCTTGTTGAGCAGTAACCTTCTATGTACAGGAACATTGCAGGTTCCTTTCTATTGACCTTTTTATGTTTGTTTGTAAAGACTTCATTGTCCATTAACAGCAGTATTAAGCTCATATAATTGAACATTGGCAATGGTGAGGAGCCAGGAGCTAACATACCGGTACTAGGCCTCTCACCGAATAATCATTAAGCAAGTATTATTGTACAATTGTTGATATTGTAGAAATGTCTTGTTAGCAGTGATATATTCCTGGACGGAAACAGGAGCTTCTATGTTCATCGTAGGCCAAATCAAGTTCATTGTCTAGAATAATACTAAAGTATCCTATAAAACCGATTTATTTGTTTCGAATCGGTTTCAAGTAGGACTGACCAATCTGTTACACCTTTACGTACCCGTGACAGACCCATGATGTCTATGATATATATATATATATAACTACAATGTATCATCTGTTGCTCCCAGCTTCGTCGATCCGCTCATCGTTGACATTTTTTATAATCTGATGGCGACGTTGTTGCGAGTTTCCAGATGAATAATAATTATCATCATCATTTTCTCCGTAGGTATTTCATTGATACATTAAGTCGGTTTCAGCTCAAAGCACCTAGTACGTGCGCAACGTATACGCATAAATATATACCCTCATCGACTTAATGCATCATTACCGATTGTATATACAACTGAAGATAGAACTCACCTCCAGAATTGCAGAAGTCCTAC
>JAXGGS010440376.1:0-11901 GCA_035585475.1 Armandia brevis
AGGGATGAGCTGCTAGGGGACCAAACTAGCGTTAATCTACCCAGCTAACGCAACTTTCACGTCATAGAAAACAGCGAAATCCAAGGTTTGTCTTTGGAAAAGTATTGACATGTTTTTAAATTATACTGTTTGAATTTAGTTTATCAATGACCAATTGCGATATAATATTCTCCTATATCCAGACAGTATGCCAGGACGATTCATGATTATAACATTGACATAGTCTGGTCAAGTACGTGATTTAAACACAGTCACTAGATAAGGGGGTGAGACCGACTTACGCGTAAGCTGAGAAAACAAGGGACAATGATATTTATAGCACAATATATAAACACATATAAATAGCATATGATGGCATTGCTTGGTTAATGTTGATTACATACAAATCATGCAAATTATATGAACAAGAACATATTACAGATGCAGGAAGTTTGTTCTCTGTCAGTGAGCATAATCACATTTCGGATAAATTATACATCATGGATAATAAGTATAAAATGTATGCTCAATAATGTGCCATTAAATTTTCCCATACAGGGGACGCTGGAGTTTAAGAAGGTTGCTTTAAACAAAAATCGATTATAAAGAAGTACTGTAATATGATTTGGTGTCATTTCACACCGCCTGACTAAGTGCTCAGATCATGTGCTCTGCGCATCCTTGTGTAAATATTATGGCAATTAGTGTAAATATTTCCCTGATGGAGTCGCCACCTTCTTCGAATATTCACTCGGTTGAATTATTGCACTATAACTCTATGGTTGATACACATGTATGCGAGCAAGTAAATTGTACGCATATGTGCACTTATGAGGTAAATTAAGTCATTAATATTATACATGAGCGTCCCGACCAAATGTACCTAGTGGTACAAAGTTGTAACCTAGGTAAAGTAGAGACAAGGGAGAAATGTGATGACATTTACCAATCGTCATGATGTAGGGTCCTGTAGAACACCAGGAGAACGCAGTCAGTTAGAGTCAGCTGTCCTATCTATTAATAATTATTCAACTTTTACCTCCATGCGCGTCGTTAATCAATTAGCATCTGGTACATTTCAGGAAAATGTTATTAATGGACTCAGGCGTTGAAAATAGCCGTATCAGATATGCGTGTCAATTAAAGAATTCATTTCTACGAACATCTGTATCCATGGGATACTTGCTTATTTACATGTCCTTGTAGTGTAATGTGCTAGTTAGTCGCTGTTATGACAAAAAAATAAGCATTATTTTCATTTCATACCAATACTTCCTAAAACTGATTCATACAAACTTCTGTGGTACACGTTTTTAATGCATGGACCAAGCTCAGACGTAATGCTTGGGATAGGAAGCGGCCAAGGTCAAGTAAAGAGTCAAACAGAATCAAGACATTTGGGACGTCCGGGGAGTACAGACCGAAGAAAACACCAAGCGGATGAGCGGTTATTTACAGCAGTTTATTAAACTTGCTGATGGTTCCCAGTGCACCTGGGATTTCAACAATAATTACAAAGCTAAGAAAAGATAGAACTGGCTGGTGTTATTGTAAAAAGATCACAATTCTTAAACAGTGTGAAAACTAAATATTTAAACTTCAAAATTTCAAAAAAAGGTATGTCATAGTTATGTTATACGTACATTTGGTATACTTATCAGTGAATGTCCAGAAGAGTTAACATATGTACCTCGCATATTTAGTAAGTAATAATAATGAAAATTTCAGCAGGGAGGTATTTGTGGGAGCGTGTATGCACAGCACATCAGTGTTATCTATGTTCCCCTCAATTTTTTTTAATATACTGAAGATTGGCGGGTTACAGCTATGAGCAATGACTCCGGGTAGCTGTCACATTTATGATAATTGAATATCATGATGCTCATCAAATAGTTGAGACACATTCAACATAACCAGTACTTTTTTTGTGATTGCATGTACATGTAAGTGTTATGATGTTGTATTTGCGCCGGGACATCACTATTACTCCCAATGATCAAACACATATGGAAACTGATTTCTCAGTTCCTCAATCCGTTCATCGGACAGCTGGTTGTCAGCCATCCTATAAAATGAAATAAATCAGTGAATACGATGATACATATATTTAATAAATCAACTGTCTATCATACTTGTGTGCTTGAAAGAATTAATGTGTCAAGACCTGCTTCTAGAGCACAAACATTAAGAATATATAGGTTTCTTGTGGTATAACAAGTGAAAATCATGTTATATACATGTTACTCTCAAATATCAATTAGGCTGGATAGCAGCTGATTTCTTTCTGCAGTTTCTTTTACATAGTTGTTGATTAGTGATGACATGCGCATACATCCATTAACGTCATTGTTGGAAATATCAGGTTTAAATGTGAACATATATTTCTCGTGGATTTTGTATCAACATAGTGGATCAGATCATAAAAGTCACTCCTATACTTTCGGTTTTCAGATCAATAGTTCACTATTACACAACAAGCTGATGAATACCGGATAATCGTTATTTGCAACTAGCAAATCGGATATAAGTTATCAATTCGGTATGTATGTTTTTCCGAATTTGAAGATACAATTATTATGATAATACATATGGCCATAGATAGGTTCATCAAGATACAAATCATATCATAAAGTTCCTGTGTTTGCGTATTCCATAGATCTCTATAGTTATTATTGTAAAGTGTTTTACATTCACATGCAGGAACTCGGTACGTAATAAGTAATTTATTCCTACTCACCACCATTCCTGTAGCTGTGTACAATGTTTCAGACTCTCAGCCAGACACTCAGCTCCTCGGTCTGTTATACCATTATGCTGCAGCCTATCAAGATAAACACAGATATAAGCTTTATTTAACACGGTGATTATGCTGATTGGACATTTGTAGACATACCAACTCAGAGATCCGACCTGACGATAACCTCATTACCAAATTAAAACCAATTTATCAAAATGTGTGAACAGTTACGCTGATGATAAGTTTTAAGAACTTGGAACTAATTTCAGGAAGGGATCGTGTTTGAAGGAGTAAATGGCTGATGTTTGCATGGTTATATATTTATCACAAAATCCATGGCGATTTAAGAATTATTAGATAGATTACAATAGAGCACTAAGTCTATTTATTAGTTCTTTCAATTCAGGTATGTGATAGGTGAGCTGTAGAATAAGTATTACTACTCACTGTAATATCTGTAGTTCTGGGCAATGTTTGAGACTCTCAGCCAGACACTCAGCTCCTCTGTCTCCTATATTGTTCTCCTGTAAGCTGTAACACAAACACAATTATCAGCAAATGTCAACTCATTGATTAATTATGCTTACCTAGTGATGGCAATCGCACATTAATAAACACGTCGACATATGTTTACCTGACATGAAAACACATAGCTGATTCAAGCGATCTGGGTTAGATAATTAGGACGTTGAGTTGGAGCCCCATTTTATGAAACCCAGACCAATATTTTGAACATAATCTCGCATCTTACCCGATATAAATTGAACAGATCAAGACAGTTTTATGAATGGCCAAATTATTTAGCGGATTTAGTTCAAGAAAAAAACAGTTTGATAAGTAAATGTATTTTGCTTCTATGAATATACTTCGTCAAATACATGAGGGTGTTTCCTTCACAACATCTTTCGAGCAAAGGTGAAAAAAAAGGTATATTCTAAGGAAAGGCAGAGGATTATCCTACCACAACTGCAAGCTTCATGATGTAGTTATGTACATTATGTTTTGCGCAACTATAAAATATTCAATTCCATGAGTTTCAAAAAGTAAGGTGTAGGCCTAATAATAAGAATGGGCTCTGTTTGCATATTTCACACAGCTCTATAAAGGAGATTTAATCCATCATCTTCTATCTGTTCCTCATCCAGCCGGTACAACTCTTCATTATATATATGTATACAAACATCAGATGATCGCCATTCTTGAATACCATTTACAGCAGGTACATGTATGTGAAGTGTTCTATGGGCATGCTTTACACCAGTAAGTTTTGAAGTAATTGCCATCAACCTTTTCGTTCATAACCAGATATGGACATGATAACATGGGAAATGTTAAAATACTGTGCTGCTTTCTTAAATAGTATACTTCGATGTAATTGTTTGGCCTGGTATTAACAAAATTGCATACACTTGACCTTCGGCGCAGACTCGCTTGGTGGAATAAAGCTAAATTACTCAAATTGTCATATTACTCTTCTTACTCATCTTCATGGAATGCAAAATCATTGATCAATCTTCCAGATAATATTTGCCGAATATAATTGATCTTTAAATCACCCAGCCTATAGAACATTTATTAAGACGTTCAAACCATGAATTCGATATTCACAAAATCACACGTCAGAATTAAGCTATAGTTCATCTTTATAAATATTTCACAATAGTAGATATATATTGAAATATTCTGTGGCAATCTATGAATGTCGATGGGTAACACTTGCGCTCATCAAGCATGAATATTCACATGGTTTTGTTATTAAAATGCAGACAATTTGGCCCCAAAGTTGCTAACACTGACAGGGCCACTGCGTGTTAAGCACAGCAAACATGGGTGACCCTGCCCGAAATTACTAATATTTCCAACATGTTGCCAACCTATTAGCCAAGTTCACCTCCTATCTAAGTAATAGCCATGAATGATTTGTTGTGCTGCAGTTTATATTGAATTGGCATTTAATTTATAGAGCACTGATCTTGGATATACATAGCGGGTGCAGGGCATATCAGAATGTTATTATACGGTGTGGGAGATATAGTCGGGATTACAGGTAAATTGCATTGTCAAGGCAGCATACACAAATACAACCAAATGGGCCACAATTTTTTTACGTATACTTTCATATCTGAGGCTGGCGTTCATGTTTTAGATTAGAGGTTAGGGCTAAATTTAGATTTTCATGTATAGCAGGTTAATGTGAGGGGGTCAGCAGTGTTACAGTGAGCGGGTAGGGCTAGCTCTGATTGCTAAAGGTCAGCAGGGTTACAGAGATGGGATAGGGCTAGCTGAGATTGCTGAAGGTCAGCAGGGTTACAGGGAGTCGAAAGGGCTAACTGTCATCGCGGGGGGTCAGGAGGGTGACAGGGAGCGGATAGGGCTAGGTGTGATTGCTAAAGGTCAGCAGGGTTACAGGGAGGGGTAGGGCTAGCTCTGATTGCTGAAGGTCAGCAGGGTTACAGAGAGGGAAAGGGCTAGCTGTGATCCAGAGGGGTCAGCAGGGTTACAGGGAGCGGATAGGGCTAGCTCTGATTGCTGAAGGTCAGCAGGGTTACAGGGAGCGGATAGGGCTAGCTCTGATTGCTGAAGGTCAGCAGGGTTACAGGGAGGGGTAGGGCTAGCTGTAATCGCGGGAGGTTAGCAGGGTTACAGGGAGCAGATAAGGCTAGCTGTGATCGCGGGGAGTCAGCAGGGTTACAGGGAGCGGATAGGGCTAGTTGTAATCAAGGGGGGTCAGCAGGGTTACAGGGAGGGGCTAGGGCTAGCTATGATCGAAGGGGTCAGCAGGGTTACAGAAATCCGGAGGGACTAGCTGTTTTCGCAGATGATCGTGACAAGTACAAATGCCTGTTGTGCTTATCCAGATGCCACATGTGAGTCCACGACGGTAGAAGTAATGTAATCTAATTGTGAACCTGGTCACCCTGCCCACGAGGAAATGTGTTCAGGCAATCCAACATTCACACACCCGCACTGCCACAAACGGGAGGGGACGGGGATCTACGTGTGACCAGATATTTGTGGTGCGCACCCAGAATTATTTCCTGATAATTTGGCCAATATCTAAATTGTTGTAAATCAAAATTTGCCACCCCCAGGTGATTCAATAGATAACTTACACTGCTAAGAACTAGTAGTGCGCGGCCGGTGAAGGACACGGACAGCATCGGTGGGTGACTCAAACCAATATTTTGTTGAAAAGGGCAGACTATTACTGCTTAAAATGCGGAGGAGGCGGCCCGGGTCTGGTGATAAAAGATAACTCAGCATTGCAAGTAACACTGATAAACCGATTCCGTCACATAATATGTGTCAGGTATTGCTTGATAAAATTTATGCAGAATTTCGGCATAGCACTATATAATGCTGCACAGTTTTTCGACTTATTGCTACTATTGTCAGACACACATATGTTTACATTTAGTATGACATGGGGTTCCTTATTAAAAAGACCTGATGAGACAAATTTGCAATTGTTAACCATCATTAATCTCCTTTGGGTACAACCTTGCTTAGGCCTTATAATCTGTCAATGATTTGTTATAATTTGGTCTGATATTCTAATGAAGTATGGAATTTTACTGGATCAAGCTATGGATAAAAGATTCCAACTCACCTCAATCCCCTTAGTGCTGGACAATGTTTAAGACTCTCCGCCAGACATTCAGCTCCTCTGTCTATTATGTTATTACTGTACAGGCTGTAAAATAAACACAGAGATCAGGTTTTATTTTTCAATTCTAACAGAAACTAAGCAAAGAATAAGGGATCCCAAATAAACAGATAATATTTCCACTCCATCAATTTCACATCGTGGGACACCTTATTATACCTAGAAACACGTGGCAAGCTTCAAATTGCAAGATATTACCAGTGTCATGAACATATTTAAGGAGAAATTCATGTATTGTTTTGCAGATTATTCCAATAGTTTATGAAGCCAGTTGGTGGTGTGGGATGTTGAGTGACAGCTGCATTATTTAATGGTTATTCATTTCTTTATCAGTCAGTTGTCCCTATATTGTTTACCATGAGATATATGATTTTAATTTCTTATTCTAGGTAGATCAGATTGAAGTGTATATCACATAGAATTAAAAGGAACAACATCGTTTTCAGAAAATGTCTCCTTTGAACATTACACAGGGTAATGAATTAATGGGGATTGCTGAGAGACATACATGTTGTTAGTTTTAGTTATATATATGTATAAATCTTCTGGTCAAGCAACCGACCACTTCATTTGAAGGGAAACCCAATATCAATACCCAACATAAACACAACGTTTCACTAGTAGAAATCATAGAGAAATTTTCCACTACATGTTATTACGCAGGTAAATTGCACCACACCATGGATAGGCTAGAGATTAGCGTGTTTTTCACACTGTGGTGCGCTTAAATAGCTGCCGTGCACATAGTGTGTGATGTGCGGCTGATTGCCGGTATGTCAGATGTGGTGCATGAAGAGTTCCCCCGCAACATTAACAATTACATTTTTATTTTAAAACACTCGCCTAGTGTCTCTACTGATATCACCTATAGATATCTAGCAGGAGCGATCAGCGTGGTTTATTAACATGTGCTATATATATGTAAGGTAAGGTCAGAGGTGCGCTGGGGTAACGAGGTGTAGTCGGAGGGACTCGGGATTATTACCAATGGGGCCTGGATTAATATAAAAACGGGGCTGGGATTATTATAAACATGGGCCGGTATCAATATAAACATGGGCCGGATTAATATAATCACAGGGCCAGGATTAATATAAACAAGGGTTGGGATTAATATGAACATGGGCCGGTGTGTTGAAGCCTTTGCTGTACCTCAGATGTTCATCTAGGCTGCATGGTAACAGGGTCAAGGAAGTAAACATACAATGTTTATGGTTGGCGCAACAACTAAGTTCTTATTAGTTCTAAAAGTTAGAGAGTGACATTGTGTCCTGTGGTGGTAACCTAAGATCAGCAAAACATAATATATGAGTACAAGTAAATATCTTCACGACTGCTCATAACTTGGCCAGCTCGGGAGATTCCATAGGGACCATAGCCTCCTTATCACGTGACATATCAGTGTGAGACAGAGATGTACAGCAGGTAACGCCGCTGGCGCTCGGATCAAAGGGTCCTGGGATCTATCCCAGGTTGATCCAGTTTCACATATATACACAGATATTTGTAAATGCAAAGATGCACAGATATCTATCAATGTGAGTTAAATTAATGAGGTGCCACAGCACCTATGTTCCATGTTAGTAACATGCAAACCCATGTTAATAACATGTGACCGTAGTAAAGCATTCAAAACAAAAAACAAATGTGAGTCTGGTGGCTTATGATTTGATTGTCCCTAGGTACCTCCCGTCGGTCCATGCCCAACAGTCTGTTAATCAATATTTACCATAAAGATGTGATTACATGGTTGGAATGTGAATGTATGTCAAAACTGTCTTTACTTGTTTACATTCACAACTTGATAAATGGCCTTGTGCTAGTCCAAACTCAGCGCGGGCTGTTTACATTCTAAACATGCATATATTTACAAATGTCCATGAATAATACTTTTTTTAAGTACAACTTATTGCTTATAAAACTTTGTTAATAAATGTATGAGTATATACAAAACCCCTTTTCGCTGTAAATGACTTGACAAAACCGGTGATAAATAGAATAGGGAGTGGAGGGTGGGAAAAGCCAATAATTTAACCCGGTAATATCGGAGAGAAGATGCTGGATGTGTGTTAGCGTTCTAAGAATTAAACTTCAAATGACGTTTCAAACTGGCGGTTGCGGAAATGTTATAGAGATAAGATGATCTCTGACCAATTACGTTAATCCGCAAGGAGTAACATCTGACCAGTGTGGGTCATTCAGGTGAGACTGCAAGCAGCGTCACTCGCATTGTGGTATGGCAACCACGCCGTGACAAACACCAGACAACTTAAAATGACATAAACAAAGACCTATACATGTTGAACAATAATCACAAACATTGACGATAAACTTTTTTGTTCAACATATTCTTACAAACGGGGCCGGGATTATTATTACAAACGGGGCCGGGAGTAATATGAACATGGGGCCGTGATTATTATCATAAACGGGGTCGGGGAAATTATGTATATTTATATTTTTATTTCTGAATCGCTATGCACACACAGTATCTATGATTGTCACGCCTGACATGATCAAATATTTCAATTGGCTTTAGCAGGCCTTCAACTACTGGTAATTGGAAACAAGTATTTGATATATAAGCATGAAGCTTGAGACGGCAAAAACCTCGCCGTAACAACATACAAAAATGTAAACATATACAGTGTGCATAGCAATAATTAAAAATAGGGGGGAGGGTTTATAAATATATATTTTTATTATTGTGACGGGCGGGTTATAAATAAACATTTTTATAGTTGGACGGGCGGGTTTATAAATATGTGTCATAACAGCAGGAGGGGCGGGCTTATTTATATATTTTCTTATAGTTGGACGGGTGGGTATATACATATGTATCATAATAGGGGGACTGGCGGGTTTAAATATACATATATGTCATTATAGAGGGACGGCGGGTTTATAAATATAAATTCTTATAGTTGGATGGGCGGGTTTATAATATGTATCATAATAGGGGGACTGGCGGGTTTATATATACATGCATATTATTATAGGACAGGCAGGTTCATAAATATAGATTATAATAGGGGGACAGGCGGGCTTCTTAATATATATAATTATAGGGGGACGGGCAGGGTTATAAATAAATATTATTATAGGGGGACGGGCGGGTTTATAAGTGATTTACAATGAAAAATGTGTCCAAATATTAATCATTATCAGTTACAAGGGGATCAGAGGCGGGATGATCAAGACAAACAGGATATCTCCCATAGAGCAAACAGGGACTAATCGGTTAATTGCAATATATGCAATTGCAATAGTCTCAGATTAACTGGTACAACTGTGATATATTAAACAATTACACTACAATTACATGAGATGATAGTCCCTGATGCACCCTTACTTACATACGTGGATTAATAGGCTGGTTAAGAATGATGTATCAATTTTAACATATACATGTTTATAATCCTTATACGCACCGATTCACCTCATTAGAATTATATTGAAGTGAGCGTCATCTCATTGGACGGTAAGCACTGTGAGATGAAATGCAATTTCGCAATCCCACCAATATTCGTATAAACAATTACTAATTTGAACTGATGAGTTAAGAGCAATCAGTGAAATAACTAACACTTGACTTTTGAGATGATTGTATCGTAACATGGAGGGTATCATAGGTTCGTTATCATGGTAACCCCCAGTGGTTTTACAGTAACAGGGGCGTGTTGGGGTTTGTTGCCTTGGTAACGGCCCATGGTTTGCAGGGTAACAGGGAGGATGTCAAGTATTCGCCAATCATCAGCCGTGTGTATCCCCACTACAGCTCGTCCCGGTATTCCACGGAGGCGAGACGGAGAGCCGCAGCTTGGGGTGTAAATTTGTTATGATCAAATAAAAAAATAAGCCTCATATTCAACAAAATACATAACAAATGATGCTGCTTCATATCATGTTAGACAAACCCTGCAACCCAACATAGCCGTAACTTACTCTTCTCTTCCTAAGTCGCCCCATTTTACCGCCCTTGCCCTGTCTACCCACCGCGGCCTCCTGTCACCCCTGCATATCCTCTCACTCTGTTCCCCGCCACCTACAGATGGCACAGCAACCTCCATTGATGTAGCATACACTCACCGATTATTTATTACAATGATTAGTGATTAGTAATTGGGATGTAACAGAGATGGACAATATACTGTGTCAACACACGAGTCCCTATGATCAGTGATCAAGTACTGAGCTCACACTGTTTCCATAGTGCACCGCCGATTTCTCCCCGATGCCCCAGCTCAACGCCAAGCTCAAGTCGTTAGCCTGTTATTCGACTTCCATCACTAATCTGGTTCAGGTAGCACTGCAATTTGTACTTGGGTTTAGCACGTGTCTCTGTCGTCGCCCCCTAGCGATTATCAACATAATTATTCGGGCACTGATGCAAGTAGTGCTTATTGTTATCGAGGCACCCCCTCTCTTCCTGATGTGGATATCAGCGATTTTGATCGCATTGCCCGGTAAAGTCATGCCGCGCCTAATCTATTGCGGATTTTGCCGTACTACCTGTGATTGTGCGGTGCTGATATGACGAGTGGAGATGACAGGGGTGCGCTATTGGGAGTGCAGTTCTTCCACTCTACAAGTGATATAGTGGTATTTATTTCCCACCAATTTCTACAAGTGTTTATCCTTTTTGGGATGGATGACCGGGACATGTATATGCTGCAAACTATTAAGTTCACAACAGTGATGTGATGAACAATAGTATTGTGTCCATATTGACTTGACCCCCGGCTACAGTAGTAAGGTGATCAATTCAAATCCGTGATGAATGTACTGATCTGTCTCATTGTGTGAATAGGATTTCAAACTAAATCACATTGGGCCCCATAAAGTTAAAAAAATGTTTCTCAGGTTTTTTCGACCTTGAGAAACGGCGATGCGGTGGGCGTTTTTTTCCGTTTTCGAAAGTGGCACAGCCCTTTCCTTTTTTCATCTCAGAGGTGGTGCGGGCGGGCGTGTTTTTTTTTTATTTCCGGCATGTTGGCGGTTAGCTGCCCTCCCCCCCTTTTTTTTAGGGTTGGTAAAGTGACACGGCACCTTTTTTTTTACCTGTGAGGCGGTGGGGCATAATTTTTTCTCTGTTTTTTGCTGATCAAACATTTTCCTATAGCGCTTATATATTGTATTATAAGGCGTTTTTACTTAAGATCAGATGATAAATCGAAAGCAATTTATCTTTGCTTCCACCAACTTCATCATATAGATGTTTTCTGCTAAATGATCAAAATTAAATGTTCTTTCGAAGCTAATGAATGAGTTTCCCTTGAGTGCAATCATTAATTATCTGGTTGATACAGGGCCGTAGCAGAGCACCTACGAGTGGTAAGGCCATTTTCGGAGCAGGCAACTTTTAGAGGGGAAAAGAGTGCCCCCTGCACACACTCACACCAACACACATCCACCTTTCTGAAAACATTCACCCTAACATATCCATTTAAATTAAAGCCATTCTTGATCAAGCTACCTCGACTTACAATTTCAGGTAAAACAAAGATTTGACATTTTT
>JAXGGS010440487.1:0-11900 GCA_035585475.1 Armandia brevis
CCGTCATCGTCAGAAGCGTCCATATGCCGTCGAGAGAGCTAAATTAGGGAGCAGCAAGGCAGACATACAACTGTTAGAGGCCTCTTACCTGGCGTCAGTGATACAGTAGGTCTGTTTTATAGCTCCGCAGACTTCTAATTAATGACCGTACTCTCTGCGCGATCGTGGTGGGGGATGCATGGGCCAGATGAGGGTGTGGCTTGGAGTATTCGATATCGAGGATGGCAGGGGTGTGTGGTCTGGGGTATTCGGACTTGGGGATTGCAGGGGGTGTAGCTCGGGGGTTTCGATGTCGGGGATTGCAGGGGGTGTTGCTCAGGGGTCCGGTGTCGGGATGGCCGGGGTGTGGCTTGGGGTATTTGGTATGAGGAATTGCAGGGAGTGATGTTCGGGGGTTTCGGTGTCGGAGATGTTGGCAGGGGAGAGGTTTCGGTGTTGGGAATGGCAGAGGATGTGGCGTGGGGTTATTCGGGATTGGGAGAAATGGAGGTGGGGACCTCTTCTCCTCTGTGTTTCACAAACCTGTTACATCAGCTGAAATGTGCAGGACTTCTAGTCAAATGTTCTGTTTCATTATCCGCTCTCTGTTATTCCAAATCAAAGTTTACATAAAGCGACTACATATGTGCTGCTTGTCTGTGCAGACTGTCAAACAGGTAGTTGGTCAGAGTAAGTGAGACTCGGATAGGTTACTCGTGAGCAATCATTCACCATACTCAGAGTAAAAATTAATGTTCAATAACTTCAATCCCATCTGTCAAGCATGTGCCAAGTTTCATTACATTTTGATGCCAAATACAATTACAGGACCTGCAGCCATTAAATCACAGTTTCAACATCTCCATGTATTTGCCCTCGACATTAAAGGTGTTGCAGAATGACTTATAGCCATTACACACCACCTGAATCATTACTTTCTGGGAAATCTATTTTAATATTGTGATGATGGAACTATAGTGTAGGAAATAGGACTCCAATGAACATGTAAGTGGATTATTGCACGCTGTAATAATTCTTTCACCGACTGTTTCAAACGAGTTAAAACCGGCTACAGTTTTACACTCATCTGCTATATCCAATCTGCGTCGGTCATGAATCATGGAGCAAGATTGAGTGCGACCTTCCGACACCCTATTATTAACAGTTTTTGTTAAAGCTCAGGTCGCCCCAGAGTTGTTTCAATGGAATCATTTATAAAACACCTTAGACGAGTCATTTTCTCTGCCGACACCTGAGTTTATGAGGAAATAGCCCACGTGAATGCGTATTATGATGATTAACACCCTCACCTGAGGGATTTGCCGAATCATGTGATCATGACCGGTCACATGACCCGGATACTAGCTGTAATTGCCGGCTGACAGTTCCCAGAAACGGGATTAACCTCGGCGTATCAAGGAACCGCGTCTTGATTCCTCTATCTAGGTCAGTATTAACCTCAAAGCCATTGTTCTGATTTGGCCGAGTTGGTGAGGTCATAAACTCAGCTTATTACGCTCATGAAACGAAATGTGACAATATATTAACACACTATTCGTCTCTTTGTAGCAATGAACAAACAGCCGATGATCGCTAAAAGTGGTGTGACGCATCTATGCTAATCAATGACGCTTGTCCTTCTAAAAAGTACAAAGTTTGAATGAGACGATTATTACCGAGTTTATAAACAAACCGAGCTTATTGATGTTGATGACGTATTTGGCAGTGCTCAGATATCGGGCTCTATTCACAACCATCGATCGCAGAGGGGATCATCTCATATATAGATCAGAACTGGATAAAATTCACCGCCTTTAGATATAAAATACTTCAGAGAGGGAATTATCGGCGATTCCCGCCAGTTTATCCCGGTAAATTCTGACATTCATCCTTTCTCAAGTAGAAATACTGTATCGATGGAAACAGTGTGGTGTCAACTTCTGTTCTCCAGGGCCCGAGTCCGTCCTATTTATGCCGTATGTATAACGGAAACCGCTTCCAGACACATGGCAGACAATGTGGAAAGTATATCTAATTTCCTGGCATTGAGTCCTTGACGTCCGAGTTCTCCTTGTGCAGTAAGAACGGCCTCTGCCAGCCAGCGTCCGGATTCTCCACGTGTTTCACTCTTATATCTGAGCCAGTATAATTACCCAGAAAACGTAGGGATGTGTAAATAATCGGTCCCCTCCTCGCGCTAATGTGATCACTAGGAACTCCCCCTAGTGTTGTATTTTACCTCTACCTCCTTTATCGCCCGTTACTCGATCCGGGACGTCGGTAAACTGGTGCAACAGGTCAAACTCTTTAATCCACGATCAGTCAAAAGCAGACTCATCCCTGAAGATCTGTAACTATCACAGTAAATAAAGTTAAGTAGAGCAAAGAGGGACATTTTATTAATTACTCACTCCTTTATAGACAAGAACACCCGTGTATCAAGTTAATGCATTTCGGTTAATGTTAATAGGTGTTTATAACAGACACATTTACCGTTTATCGTTCGTTTATGTGACTCCTGGGTATGGTTTAGATACACCAGATCAGCTGAGTTTTTCATGGCCGGGAAAATGATGTGAACACGTGTGAAGATCGCAGCACTTTATTTGGCTATATCCCCGGGCTATATCCCTATTATAGAACACCATTATCTGGAATGGTGTGTGTGTACTTACAGAATACAATGGACGATGGTCTCACATTGATATGCCCCTGGGAGCAAAGTGGAATTAATTGGTATTTTTATGCACAAATGGGATCACTAGTTTGCCTCTTTATTAGAGCAGCGGCCATCAAGCAAGCGGTAAACCGGCAGAGAACAGACATTCACCATATAAAGCTAGGAAGTCTGTAGCCAGCAATTACTAGCAGGCATCCATTGGCTTTTTCCGCCCCAACACTAACCACTGGAGACTGATTGGGGTCTGACAATACAATTAAAGCTCGGGCGAATAGATCTCTTCCCAGCAGCTCCATCACGAAGTGATTCTCCAGCAGGGATAAAACCTCCAATGCTCCCGGAGGTCCTCAATGCAATACTCCAATGTGCTCCTAAACAGCCATGCTCAGATGCGGTTAATACTATGGCAGCATGTACCATAAGTTGCATCTTACACTAACTCGTGTCTTGAGTAATATAATACTAAATTGCAATTTACAATTTCATCTTGCACGTCATTAGATTACCAAAGTCACCAAAGACACGACAGAGTAAACCCCAGTGAAATGTCACACTTCGCTGTAATACCGTAAATTGGCACCATGCGCCCTGGACAAGACTTGGAATTCTAGCCGTATCTTTACTGCGTGACTTATTTAATAAATCGAGATAGGATGTTTCATTTACTGCGGGCCTGCTTCCTGTCACGTGTAATCCGACATGCGCACCTAATAAAGCCAAGTTTAATACAGCATATAAACTGATCTGTTCACATCCAAGTCCAAGTTAATTAAAGTTGCCGTTAATTGTCACGGACACTTATCGTCAGGGTATAATAATTAACCCTGCTTATAGTGTACCACTTTATCCACTAACACTCTATGTTGATTATTGGGAAATTACAATTGATTTGAACCACAGATTTATAGCTGTTTGTGAATTAAGATGAATGGGGTGGACAACTACATATAAGCGAGTGTCCAATCAAATGCCCACAATCTAGGCACCAGATAAATCTAATTTACCGGTTCTGTTTCCCTCCAGCTGTAATCAAACATGCAATCTCCGCCAAGTCCGATAAAGAAAACACTTTGGCGGAGCATATTCCCTCTGTTCACAGCCTAAACCGAGACTGATCGACTGATGCCTTAAAACACTTTGGCTTGAAGCTAGTTCAGCAAAATTAAATTGCACCGACAGCTAGATAGGATGAAGAACTGGATAGAAGAGTGTAATCAAGGGTAAAGTAGGTCAAACCTTTACAAGGCGACCATCGTGAACAAGTACAAGGAGCTTAGAGGAACAATTGATTTTCACAAAAGTTGCACTTGACAGACCTCAAGATGGTTTAAAGGTGAAATGTAAAATAAAGTAACAGTTATTGACTATGATATGGCATGGAAAACCATAAAACAACCGTAGCATGTTTGAGAGAAGATTATATACAACGTGGAAGACGTTAAGATGGACAGGAGCACGTGCAATCTGGCGAAGGACGCGCGGTTAAATTCTGCTTTATATCGACATGAATGTCAGATTCAGCGTCTGTTTATTTGCTCAGATCTCCAGAGTCCGCATCTTCCGGATGAATTCTGATTAAAGGCGACTCCCAGGTGATCTGAGAATAAAAGATGGCGGCCGGAACGCGGCGAGGCGTCAACTCCCGTACGTCCTCGCCGTTAAGGACAATCGAGGTCTGTGAGACTCAACATTGATTGCTCGAGTAGCTTCTGTTGAGTCGAGGCTCTGGCAGGCAGAATGGGCAGGAAGGAGGATTACAGATGCTCAGATACAAGTGGTTGAGTACATATGTGGCCTGCTTAATAGGAGGTAATTGATATAATAGGACGCTTAGTGATAACTAGTAAAAGTCAGTAGAAGGTCGTCGAAAGTTCAGTCTGCCGTTAGCTGTGACCTTACAATAATAAACAAGTGGGGAAAAATTAGCTAATTGTCAGAAGGAAGAATGAAAATAAAACAGGAATCTCCAGGTTATCAGAGTGTAAGTGGGAATACAATAGGGGTAATCTATCATTTAGGCTGCTTCACAGCTAGCTACAGCTGATGTCTTGCTGATTGTGTTAGGAGAGGCGGAGACCCAGTCGGTCATGTGATTAGTCAGGTGATGTGTCATGTGAGTGCAGTACGTCTCTGATTAACGTGTGATTAACGTCAGATTTACATCTCGTTTAAAGACACTAGACAATTGAAAAACCGCGCTGAGGAAACCTTTATCTTGTCAGGTAAAACTGAACCATTATAGGAAAGAGTTTAAATCTCGTATTGGAGCTGATATTGATACCGACAGATGCATTTCTGACAATGGTTAAGCAGGTGCTACTGTGATAGATATTTTCACCACACAACCACAAGATCAAATTACAACTCAATAGCATTTCAACGCATGAGCAGGCTAAAAGCAAATATGAAATAGCCATAGCTAAATAGTTTTAGATTAAAAGAATTGATACCTGGAACGTTGAGGGACATTAAGAGTATACGTTCATGCAGGGGTAGTAGGAACCATGCAAGGATTGACAGTTAGTGTTGGCTGATCTTTGCCATGAAGGGCTCCCTCTGATGTCAATCTCTATAAAATATGACACATGGCACCTGAACAACACATAACACATAACAATAACCGTAAAATACACTCTATAGGAGAGTACCCCTGAGTATCGATATTTATTTGCACTACAAGTTCACGGAGATGCTCTGATGCATAGAAGTAAGATGGAGGAGTAGGGCTTCATTACTCCCTTTGTCTATTGAATTTTAAAAATCACCAACTTGTTGTGTTCTTTGTATATAACATTTCAGACGTCCATTTAAGTCAACGACATATTCGCATAGATATTGCCTATGTATTTGTATTTGTATCAAATTTATCCATTAAACACCTGAATCTGATGTACAGTGATTAATTCGTCCGCACGAATAAAGATTAACGTATTATATTAAAGTTCTAATAATATATGGTGACAATATTTTGCATCGCATTAATGATTTCCTCAGCCTCTGGTACACATTGAATAATGTGCCCCCCAGTATTAATAAGTATAGAATAACATTTATCTTAATAAGATATCACCTGTGTTCCTTATGTTACTTGTAAAGCTATATAGAATTGGTATACTTTGAGATGAATAACTACTTCGAACATATATCCTGCAAATACACGCGTAATTCTGACTTCTTGTGAGGTGTAATGACAGCGGAACTGTGTATTAGAGTTTAGTACAAGGGGGCGATTTCATTATGATCTTCTGTGACTGTTCCTTAATACATCGCAATTATGCAGCATCGATTATGTACATGTATGTGTACACTAATCTGCAAGCAGTTTAAGCTGCAAAACTATGTACAGTATACTCTCGATAAGTCGAAGTTCACGGGACTCGCTAAATTACTTCGAGTTATCCGAAGTTCGACTTATCCATTGTTTGTCACATTGACACTCATGAAAGCAAGTGCCTTCTCGGGTCATTTTAGCAACAAAAAAGCTGCTAAAACTTGTAAATAGCCACGTCGGTGGCTACTGATTTGTCTGAACCATGTGTGAAAATCAGTTCAGCACACAGGTTCGAGACAAACATAGTCTTTTACATGTAATCCACAGCAAGGGGATGTCAATATAGGTTCGACTTATCGGAACATTCGACACAGCCGAAGTTCGAGTTAGGGGGAGCTTTATGTATTGTTTATACATGGTAGGGCCCGGGACCAGAAGTCGAAGTTCGAGTTAACCGACTATTCGAGTTAACCGACTTCGACTTAACGGGAGTATACTGTATACATATATATAATAGCTGTTGAAACTTGCAAGGTTCATTGAACAGCAATTTATACACACACACAAAGTCTCATTCTCTCATTCTAAACGATTGGTCCCCTCATTGATCAATAGGAACTCCCACAAGTGTTACCATCTTAACCCCTGCACTCCTAAATAACCCTTCCCGATCCCGGTTACCCTGAACTTTCCTGTGCTAACTGGGTTGCATGATTCGCCCAATGGACATGCAGAATCAACTAACTGAGATGCCCTCTGATCCACCCAAATATACGACCCCAAATGCAATTATAGGAAGATGTGACTTCATTTCTTTTAAAAATCCTTCTCCATTTTTTTTACTCCTCATGGCCGTTATATTAACCATCGTCTACCAATTGACAATCCACACAGTCACTATATGGTGACTGATTTCAACAGTTGCTAGGGACTGTGCCCTTGGTAACCAAGGTGCATACCCTTGAATGCTTTACATTAAGCCACAGACATTTGAACTCAAAAGTGAACTCATTTTCCGTTTATTTGCTACACATACTTCAGCTATATACCTATTATAGGAAAGCATTATCGGGAATGGTGTTTGTGTGTTCACTGAATACAATGGAGAGCACCTTGACAATTATATGCCCCTGGGGGCAATGTAGAAATTGCGCCACAATTGGTATTTTTTATATGCGAATGTGATCTCTGGTATGCTTCTTTATTAGAGCAGCGCCCATCAAGCAAGCGGTAAACCGGCAGAGAACAGACATCCACCATATAAAGCTAGGAAGTCTGTAGCCAGCAATTACTAGCAGCCATCCATTGGCTTTTTCCGCCCCAACACTAACCACTGGAGACTGATTGGGGTCTGACAATACAATTAAAGCCCGGGCAAATAGATCCCTTCCCAGCAGCTCCATCACGAAGTGATTCTCCAGCAGGGATAAAACCTCCAATGCTCCCAGAGGTCCTCAAGGCAATACTCCAATGTGCTCCTAAACAGCCAAGCTCAGATACGGTTAATACTATGGCGGCATGTACCATAAGTTGCATCTTACACTAACTCGTGTCTTGAGTAATATAATACTAAATTGAAATTTACAAATTTCGAAGCATTCGTCTTGCACGTCATTTAACTACCGAAGTCACCAAAGACACGACAGAGTAAACCCCAGTGAAATGTCACACTGTGCTGTAAGACCGTAAATTGGCACCATGCGCCCTGGACAAGATTTGGAATTCTAGCCGTATCTTTACTGCGTGACTTATTTAATAAGTAGAGGTAGGATGTTTCATTTACTGCGGGCCTGCTTCCTGCCACGTGTAATCCGACATGCGCACCTAATAAAGCCAAGTTTAATACAGCATATAAACCGATCTGTTCACATCCAAGTCCAAGTTAATTAAAGTTGCCATTAATTGTCTCGGACACTTATCGTCAGGGTATAATAATGTTAATTAACCCCGCTTATAGTGTACCACTTTATCCACTAACACTCTATGTTGATTATTGGGAAATTATAATTGATTTGAACCACAGATTTTTAGCTGTTTGTGAATTAAGATGAATGGGGTGGACAGCTACATATAAGCGAGTGTCCAATCAAATGCCCACAATCTAGGCACCAGACAAATCTAATTTACCGGTTCTGTTTCCCTCCAGCTGTAATCAAACATGCAATCCCCGGCAAGTCCGATAAAGAAAACACTTTGGCGGAGCATATTCCCTCTGTACACAGCCTGAACCGAGACTGATCGACTGATGCCTTAAAACACCTTGGCTTGAAACAAGTTCAGCAAAATTAAATCGCACCGACAGATAGGATGAAGGATAGAAGAGAGTTAAATTACATGTAAATGATTAAACCTACTGGGGCTTCAAGGGAAAGGTTTTTACAAGGCGACCATCATGTACAGGAACAAGGAACTTAAAGAATGATACTCACAAAACTTACACTCGACAAACCTCTAGATGGTTTAAAGATGAAATGTAAAATACAATAACAGTTATTGACTATCATATGAGAGGGTAAACCATAAAACTACCGTATCATGTTTGAGAGAAGATTATATAAACAATGTGGAAGACGTTAAGATAGACAGGAGCACGTGCAATCTGGCGACCGACGCGAGGTTAAATTCTGCCTTATATCGACATGAATGTCAGATTCAGCGTCTGTTTATTTGTTCAGATCTCCAGAGTCCGCATCTTCCGGATGAATCCTTATTAAAGGCGACTCCCAGGTGATCTGAGAATAAAAGATGGCGGCCGGAACGCGGCGAGGCGTCAACTCCCGTACGTCCTCGCCGTTAAGGACAATCGAGGTCTGTGAGACTCGACATTGATTGCTCGAGTAGCTTCTGTTGAGTCGAGGCTCTGGCAGGTAGAATGAGCAGGAAGCATGATTACAGATGCTCAGATACAAGTGGTTGAGTACATATGTGGCCTGCTTATTAGGATATAATTAATATAATAGGACGCTTAGTGATAACTAGTAAAGGTAAGTTGAAGGTCATCGAAAGTTCAGTCTGCCTTTACCTGTGGCCTAACAATAATAAACGATTAAGTGGGAAAAATAAGTTAATTGTCAGAAGGAAGAGCGTAAATAAAACCGGAATCCCCAGGTTATCAGAGTGTAAGTGGGAATGCGATTGGGGTAATCTATCATTCATGCTGCTCCACAGCTGATGTCTTGCTTATTGAGTTAGGAGAGGCGGAGACCCAGTCGGTCACGTGATTAGTCAGGTGATGTGTCATGTGAGTGCAGTACGTCCTTGATTAACGTGTGATTAACGTCAGATTTACATCTCGTTAAACGCTAGACAATTGAAAAACCGCGCTGAGGAAACCTTATCTTGTCAGGTAAAACTGAACCATTATAGGAAAGAGTTTAAATCTTGTATTGGAGCTGATATTGATACCGACAGATGCATTTCTGACAATGGTTAAGCAGGTGCTACTGTGACAGATATTTTCACCACACAACAACATGATCAAATAACAACTCAGTAGCATTTCAACGCATGAGCAAGCTAAAAGCAAATATGAAATAGCCATAGCTAAATAGTTTCAGATTAAAAGTATTGATACCTGGAACGTTGAGGGACATTAAGAGTATACGATCATGCAGGGGTAGTAAGAACCATGCAAGGATTGACAGTTAGTGTTGGCTGATCTTTGCCGTGAAGAGGTCCCTCCGACGTCAATCTCTATAAAATATGACCCATGGCACCTGAACAACATATAACAATAACCGTAAAATACGCTCTATCGGAGAGATCGCCTGAGTATCGATATTTATTTGCTTCACAAGTTCACGGAGATGCTCTGATGCATATAAGTAAGATGGAGGAGTAGGGCTTCATTATTCCCTTTGTCTATTGAATTTTAAAAATCACCAACATATTGTGTTTTTTTAATATAACATTTCAGACGTCCATTTCCAAACATTGTCTAATTTTAAGTCAACGACACATGTGCATGGATATTGCCTATGTATTTGTATCTTATATATCCATAAAACACCTGAATCTGATGTACAGAGGTAAATTTGTACGCACAAATAAAGAGTAACGTATTATATTAAAGTTCTAATGGTATGGTGACAATATTTTGCATAGCATTAAAGATTTCCTCAGCCTCTGGTACACATTGAATAATGTGCCCTCCAGTATAAGTATAGAATAACATTTACCTTAATAAGATATCACCTGTTCCTTAAGCTACTTGTACAGCTGTGTTGAATTGGTAAATGTTAAGATGATTAACTACTTCAGATCATATATACTACAAGTACACGTACAATTCTGACTTCTTGTGAGGTGTAATGACTCCGGAACATGTGTATTAGAGTTTATTACAAGGAGGCGATTTCATTATGATCTCCTGTGACTATTCCTTAATACATCGCAATTACGTACATGTATGTATACACTAATCAGCCAGCAGTTGAAGCTGAACAACTATGTATACATATATATACTAGCTGTTGAAACCTGCAAGATTTATTGAACAGCAATTTAAACACACACATATCCCCCCCCCCCTGGAGTTTACATATACTCGAATAAGCTTATTTTTCATAGTCTGCATTCTACATGCATGTACTATTCACCATACTGATATTCATACATATCTTGTTGTATTATACATAATGAATTGTTCTAGATTAGAATAACTTCAGGGAGAAATATTTTGGTGCTTCTTCTGACGCCACCAGGCAAGAACCATCATCAGCGACTGTTGTACCATTTCCGGTTGCAACTAATGGGCCTTAGTAGGCCTATGTCAGGAACAGTTACATACGAATATGGAATTGTTGCCATATCCAAAGTGGTCTGCTTGCTTGTTCTTTTTCTCCTCAACTGCTCCTTCTCTTGGTGCAGAATATGTTGTCGTTTCTTTTCCCCTACAACAACTATAGGTGCGGATCTCTTTGATTATCAATTCTTGGATTCAGTTGTGCTTAGGCTGTCCTGAGTCCTTGCTTCCCAAGTTCATCCTTTATGTTTTGAACTATCTTGTGTATGCCTTTAACAACAAATGAAAAACTTTTTTTTCATTGTTTGAGGGTATCAATGGGGGGAGGTTTTATACTAGGTATCAATGTATGTGTATTGGTTTTAGAAATCGACGGTCCGGGAGAAATTATAGGATGTTGATTGTGGTGTAGGGGGTTGGGTAGAAGGTGCCCTAAGGGGGCCTATTGGTTGAGAGGTTAAATTAGATGGGTTAATCATTTGTTTAGAGTGTCAATGGGGTGTGCGGTATCTGCTGTTATGGGCTAGAGATTTATAAAGTTGTCCCATCTGAACTGCGTCGGTGGGGTTAGGGCTGGATGGTACCCAATCAGGAATTGGTATTTGGGATTTACCTGCAGTCCAGGTAACAACAGCTTTTTACGATTATGGATTCAGTTGATGAATGCATACATTCAACTAGTATGCTAATTTGCTTTGATCCCAGACAACATTCTAAACAATTGGTCCCCTCATTGATCAACAGGAACTCCCACAAGTGTTACCATCTTAACCCCTGCACTCCTAGATAACTCCCCCCGATCCCGGTTACCCTGAACTTTCCTGTGCTAACTGGGTTGCATGATTCGCCCAATGGACAGAATCAACTAACGGACATGACCTCTGATCCACCCAACTATGCGACCCCAAATGCAATTATTGGAAGATGTGGCTTCATTTCTTTTGGAAATCATTCTCCATTGCTATTACATTCCTCATGTCCGTTTTATTAACTGTTGTCTACCAATTGGAAAACCACGCAGTCACTATAGTGACTGATTTCAACAGTTGCTAGGGACTGTGCCCTTGGAAACCAAGGTGCATACCTTTGTATGATTTACACTAAGGCCCCATAAAGTTAATAAAATGTTTCTCAGGTTCTTTTTACCCTGAGAAACGGCGATGCTTTTTTTTTTTTTTTTTTTTTTTTGTTTCATAAAGTGGCACGGCCCTTTGTTTCTTTTTGCA